>DWJZ01001045.1:0-25918 GCA_018249125.1 Asbolis capucinus | reverse complement strand
TGTCCGGTAATGAATGGATAAGCTTGAAATGGGTCATGGTAGAACTAATGGCCATTAAGAAAAAAATACTGATTAAAAAAAAAACAAGTAGTTTCCAAGATATGATTTTTTTTATAATAACGATATTTTTGTTGTCTTATTTTACATTTGTGTACACCACGACAACAGACTAATGAATTTCATTGGTTTTTTAATGATATAGTAACTAACGACTAACTGAGCGAATAGATAAGCAATAAAAAGTATGTGTGTCATTACACGACTTTCAGAAAAAAACTATTTGAAATACTATTTTAGTGAAAGTATTGTGAAAAATATTTACTTTGATTATGTTTAATCAACCGTAGCATAAAAAAGTAGCAAAACACATATGAGCAATAATTTAAAAACAATATGTGCTTAAAGCCGATTTAAAAATGGTATGATTCACTGTTGTACTTAATGTAAAAAGTAAATTATTGCTATTCTAGGTAGAAACGAGTGAAATTGGGTTAACCAACAAACTTTTCCAATATTTACATTAAGTGTATCTGATCATCGAACTTTAAGATTAAAACAACATTTAACATCAGAGGTATTATTCTGTGTGCGTTATAAATTACAATAAATGTTCGAATTGTCTGCCATCCATTCAGATGCAAGCTCTACATCTACGAAAAAATGATCTTCTGAGCAGTCGCGTATAGCGTCGATTGTTTATTTTCAACACGGCTGCCTGGACACGGCTTCGTAAGTCTTCCAAGGAACGGATCGGCTTTGCGTCAACTTCTTCCTTAAGACAGCCCCAAAAAAAAACCAGTGGGTTAAGATCTGGTGAACGCGGAGGCCACAAAATTGGCCCCAGACGGCCAATCCATCTGTTGGGGTATGTTTGATTTAAATATGCACGAACCGGTACAGCATAATGCGCAGGACAGCCGTCATTTTGCAACCAATGTGATTGTCTCTCCTCTTCTGGCAACACTTGCAATAAATTTGGAAGATCGTTTTGAAGAAAATTTAAATAACTTTGGCCTGTTAGATTTCCTGGTAATTCAAATGGGCCTATTATTTTACCATTTATAATTCCAGTCCAGTCAAGGAAATCAATGAGCCGTCATTGACTCCAAAGCTAAAGCAGCGGCTAGGATACTAGGCATCCTAGCAAAGGTTCGACAGTATCCACAACTTTTAACCCTTTATAAGGCTCAGGTCCGAATTTGTGTGGAATACTATAACCATATATGGGCTGGTGCTACCAAATGTCACCTGTCAGATTTGGACTCGATGACGATTTAATAAACACGTTGCTTATTAAATAATTTTACTTTGTTTATTAAATAAGTTGTTACACTTTATGAGTAATTTCACGAATCTTATCATATTTGGTATCTATTTCTATTAGAAATGGTATTATGTTATTTGATAAAAATTATCAATATCAATCAAAATTCAATCAATAATAATTAATATATAGCGGAACCCTCTCAAAAAGTATACACACCAAACCATTTTAAGTAAATGGTTACGAAATTACGGTACAGACTCGAAAAGTACATACTTTGAGTACTCGGAATTACTCGAAAAGTCAATTCACGTGGCGCCAGTCTTTGGAACGCGTATTTACACGTACTCGTACCCGCAAGACTGAGTATGGATTTTAGCGAGTACGACTCACCTCTAAGGGCAGTAATAAAAATATAATGTTTGGTTTCACAACGAGAACATTTTCAATTTACAATAGACGCCGTAGTTAGTACCGATCATCTCAGTTTTCTACTACTTACGCCTTAGTTTGTTAGTACCGACTAGCTAAGACTGTCTACTTGTAACGTCTACATTCATAGACGCTGTGATTGGTACCGGCCGACTATTACTACTACTGGTAACGAAATTTTAGGTATTTATATACTGGAGTGTAATATTGTTGTTTAGCACTAACTGCTTGAGACAGTCACATGAATAGTAAAATACCATTTCATTCGATTTTGTTTCGTTATAATTTAATTTTTTATACTGTTGGTTTCGTCAATAACTAGAATGGTAACTACTCTTTGGATTTACTACTTAATTTTGGGTATATACCATTGTATAACACATGGACAATTATTACGAAACTTGGGAACGATGCTTCCTTTACCTCTAGTAATAGGAATAATTGGTTAACAATACCGGTGGTGAGATCGATTCGTCTTGATATTATTCAAAACAAAGTTCCCATTCGCTTGTTTTTTTTATTCAGTGCATTCTCAATTTAATTTACTAGTAGTAATAGATTAATAAGCCATTGCATTACTACAGTTTTTATTTTAAAATGAGTATGAATGAACTGAATTACTTTTGCTTTCATGATAGTCTGTATCGAAATCAACTGAGAAACTACTTGTACTTGTATCGAAATAAACTTGTATGGAATGAACTGAGCATCATTTATTATTTTTCATGCTTTTTCTTCAATCATTTTAAATGAATTATTGTTTATTCTAACAATATCTAAAATTCTAAAAACAAATTATAAGTGTTAAATTAAGTTAATAAAGATTATATAGCACTGCACAAGGAAACATTACTCCGTTTACACAACGTGTTTTTCTATTTCAATTTTTTTTGGTCACTGCGTATTTTGATTGTTGTCAATACTCATTATTATAACCCTAAATATTCACAACAGGAGAAAGAAGATTCGAGTGATATCAAATTAAAAGCAAGTTTTATAACCAGCAAACGTGTGCCGTTTACGCGGATAAATCTCACACTACCTGCTAGCGCCATCTAGAGGATGTGCACAGCGCCCGCCTCTAAATTATTTATTAAGCATCACACTAATTATTTGCCAGTTACTGTAAAATAAGACATGGGTTATTTAACAAAAATATACGAAAATCTTGATCATGTTACGTTAACATTGAACTTTGCCAAACAACGAAAAACCCATAGACATAGTAACTAAATCTATGAATTACCTAGTCTATAGTTTTCTCTGTCTACGATTTATACAGTTGACAATCTTGACGTTGACACATCTTTTCATTCACGCTGTTCAGTATTCACGCTTCTTTCTTTTATTGCCAGCGCACTGTGGCGGACGGTTGCTTCGGTGGCTGTGTTGTTAAGGAAATATGACTGAGACTCTAAAACTTCGAGGCACCCTTTGTGGCCACAATGGGTGGGTTACTCAAATCGCAACAAATCCTAAATACCCGGATACCATACTCTCATCTTCACGAGGTAAGGTTATATTCATGAATATGTCGGATGACGATTTGAATGGATGTTTGTATTTTTAAATCTCATAACATCTGCTATTATGCTGTATGTATTTTTCAAATTATACGACATATAGACTGAGCATAGGATATTATAAACGATTGAGATAATATTTTCTTAATAAAATGATGAAATAAATCTTTGCCACGCGATTCCTGAGCGGCAAGCGGATATGGGGCTGATTTCGAACACATGCTAATTTTAGTAAGCAACAGCATCTTTTTCGATTTTAACCATTATCAATCATTTTCAGATAAGACGTTGATTATGTGGAAATTGACTCGTGATGATAGTAACTATGGTGTCCCGCAAAAGCGTCTATATGGGCACTCTCACTTCATTTCTGATGTTGTGCTCTCTAGTGATGGAAATTATGCACTTTCTGGGTCGTGGGACAAGACCCTACGTCTTTGGGATCTTGCAGCCGGCAAAACTACTAGGCGTTTTGAAGACCATACTAAGGTGTGATAGAACATTACTAATATATGGCTTGTTATAAGTTAGGGCTGTGTTAGTGCCTCAGCGAGGCAGAAGACCAGTGTATGCGCCTTTGCGAGGCAGAAAACCAGTGTTTGCGCCTTTGCGAGGCAGAAGATTTAAAATCATACCCATGGTGTTAGAGTAAGTAGTAGTGTAAGACTCTATATCTACATTTTGATGCATGTTTATTGTATCAGCTATCATTTCAGACAGTAATAGAATAGGTATTACTTAAAAATCATGATTCCTAACATATTATTATTTTACAGGATGTGCTCTCTGTAGCCTTCTCAGTTGACAATCGTCAGATTGTATCTGGGTCTCGGGACAAGACAATTAAGCTGTGGAATACTCTTGCAGAGTGCAAGTACACTATTCAAGATGATGGTCACACTGACTGGGTGTCATGTGTCAGATTCTCTCCAAACCATGCTAACCCCATTATTGTGTCTGCTGGATGGGATCGCACTGTAAAGGTACAGACAAGTTTCAGTAAATAATTTTTTTCTTTAAATTTATGTAGAGTAATTGTAATAAAAAATTCTAGGTTTTATGAGGAGCCCAAGAACATACAATGTGGAAAAAAAATGTGTGTGAAAAAAACTTAATTTTTTTATCTACAGTAGTATTCTAATGTTGATATGTTAATTAAATGAACATTTTAAACAATGAAAAGCAATGATGAAAGTAATGTCTTATTATTTTGCAATAATTGTATTGATTCCAGGTCTGGCATTTGACTAACTGTAAGCTGAAGATCAATCATCTTGGCCATTCCGGTTACTTGAACACAGTGACAGTTTCTCCCGATGGCTCGTTGTGTGCATCTGGTGGCAAGGACATGAAAGCAATGTTGTGGGACTTGAATGATGGCAAACACCTTCACACCTTGGACCATAATGACATCATTACTGCCCTTTGCTTCTCACCCAACAGATATTGGCTCTGTGCTGCATTTGGACCTTCTATCAAGATTTGGGTGAGCAAAAGCTTTACTATATAGTCTCGTAGTGTTTTCATCAATTCTATAGCATTAGATACTTTTAAATTGCATGTAAGTTAATAGATATAATGTGTCAAAATCAAACTACTATAAGTGTACAAGTAGTAATTGGATGTGTTTTACAGGACTTGGAAAGTAAGGAGATGGTTGAAGAACTCAAGCCAGATGTTATCAGCCAAAATCAAAGTGCCAAGACTGAACCCCCACAGTGTCTCTCCCTGGCCTGGTCTACGGATGGCCAAACTCTCTTTGCTGGATACTCAGACAACATTATCAGAGTCTGGCAAGTTTCAGTCTCTGCACGATAAGTTCAGCCTAAGAATTATTTCATTTATTTTTGTGCTGTTACAAAAGTATACTAAAAGTATAAAAATAAATGGAATTGTATGACAAAAACATAAGCATTTTTATTGTGATCTCCTTGTAAGGTTTTGAATGAGCTAGGTTATACATATTTATATGTATTTGTATATAATTCTTTTGTTGTATAAATAAATAATTGTGATGTAAATGGAATACTTATTTTTGTTATGCAGTCTTATCATAAGATCATATTTTCCCAAAGTTGGTATTCATATAAATTTAAATTATTTTCCTGTAACATGGAATTAGGTAGTTGCATAATTATAAACAAAATTTACTTTTTTTAGTTTTTGCACTAGAGAGATATAAATTTTTTATCAAAATTATTAAGTTAATGGTCTGTAGGTTGAACGTAATCACCGATTTTTCATTTACAATATTCTTTTACTAAACACAGGTAAGGTGGTATAAAACTTGCAAATTCGATTATATTTCTACAACATAAATTGCTAATTGGGGCAGAAAGTGCTGTACCACTGACATTAGAATTTTAGCTCAACATAAGGGCAATTGGTAGGTGCGATTAAACAGTATAACAGGGCAGAATGAGTGTAAAATACATTTCGTTTTCCCATTTATTAACTGCTTTACATAGCAAAGAATTATAAAAATATTGCTTAAACACAGTTTGTGACTTGAAGACTAGATAAATAACAATACACTTAAATCCAATACCACTGATCTCAGGATGTGTCAATATTTCTATAGGTAATCTAATAAATATTTAAGAATGGTATAGTATAAAAATCCATTGTACATATAACAAACATAGTCATTAAAAAAAAAGGAAAAAATAAAAATTAAGGATGTACCTAGATATAATTTAATACAAACAAAAAGGTAAGTTCGTAAAATACAGTAAACATTATATATTATATTACTTAATAGTCAATGTTGCTAGGAAAGTCATTCAATTATACGGAATTATCATTTAAATTTTAAAGTTTATTACTATTCAACCTCAAATTTGTTTTCATAGGAAATAGAAGTATAATTTTCTAATACCGCAGCCGCAATTCAAATGAATTTTAACATATAATCTTGTCAAGGTTGTATGGTACACATTATTTTCGAACTGTGGCCAAGATATAAATATATTACTAGCTGTAATAATATAGCAGAAAGAAACCTTGACCAACTAAAATAAACTTTTACCCCACAAACCTATAATACTAAACACATAGTTAACAATAATAACCCATCACAAATAACATCCATGTCCCATGATTCAATACTTATCTATTATATTCTCCAGCTGAGATTCAAGTCCAGTCAACTATGCTACAGGGTTGAAAATTAAACATCTACATAAAACTATATTAGCGGTTCTCCATTGTTATCAAAAAGATGAGAACCATCACTAATTATTTCAGGTCCATCACCAACTTTGGTGTGAATAACATATTTAATTAGATCTGGTTTTTGCCGTGGAAATGGGAAGGTAGGAAGTAATTCTAGTGGTTTTTCTGTTATATTTAAACCCTTAACAAAATTTTCAGTATCTGTTGATGAAAATACATGCTTGATGAGTGCAAGTACTTCAGGTACATCCTTTTCTAAGAGATATATGCAAGCATTTGGGCCTGCATCAAAGGTATAAGCAGCCTTGATTTCGCCAGAAAAATTATTATAGGCGTGAATAAATTCCACAACTTTAAATGAGACCTCTGTCATGTACATACATGGAGGAAATGTATCCAGACACACAGCATGAAACTGATTACTATCTCTCATAGTGATCTCTGCAAATGTTGGAAAATCTCTTTCCTTTATGGCTTTATAAATGTTTGTAACATTCTTCGGAACACAATGTTTCACTCGATGCTTTAATAAGTCCGAAGTTTCAGCACTAAGACGCATACCGTCTGTAGAACTGGTGTGTTTTTGGGAATCTCTTACCACAAGAATAAGGACCCTCAGTTCTGGCCAATGGGAAGAGGCTGCTATCTCAGTAGCGATTGAATCTGTTCCATCGTCTTTGACTCCCGCGTGCCACTGCACAAATCCTCCGTATACACTTCTGCAAGCGCTACCAGATCCTAATCGAGCTATTGCACTTATATCTGTATTGATTTTGTATATCTTTGAAAGAGCAAATACCAAACACGCGAATCCTGCTGCAGAAGATGCCAGTCCAGCGGCTGTCGGAAAGTTATTCTGGGAACAAACTCTTACTTTCCAAGTTAGAAAGTTTTTGGAGACACTGTTTTCTTCGGCTGCTATTTCTTTTATCTTATTCAAACAATTGATTAAGCGCTGGCTGGTAAACAATTCTTTCTTCCCGTTTAACCAGATCTCATTTTCTGTAAAGTCGGGGCTGATACAAACAGAAGTTTTAGCACACATAACACTTTTGTCTAAAGTAGCACTAACGGAATCATTTAACGGTAATATTAAATTTTCATCTCGTTTACCCCAGTATTTAATAACTGCTATATTAACTGGTGCTATTGCCGTAATAATTTCACTCATTTTGACTAGTACCGACTAATATTTTTTGCAGAAAATGTATATTAAAATGCATTCGTTTCTTATTTGCCGCTAAAATTACTACCAATCAAATCGCCGTCCAGTTGTCGATGACGACGCAACCACAAGTGGAATAGCAGAAAATGTGAAAAGTGAAAACCTGAAATTGACAAACTGACAGGTGTTGAAATTAGAGACTAAAAAACTTGTTATAGCCACAGATTAAACTGAATTACAACAGGACTCGGTTCTAAAATACGTTCAAGAATTTTTCTTAGTACAAAATCCGATAAAACTGAATGAAACAAACCTAAAGTAGACAAGCAAAAGATTTTATTGTTATGTCTTCAACTTACACTAAGATATATCAGATTAGAGCGTCCTAATATAGAAGTTTGTCTGGTTATGTTTCGTTACGTTATCTTTCGTTAAGTGAGCTTTTGGTTCCTAAGACGAAATAAATGCATTTCATTTCATATCTATCACCTTCCTACTCATATCAGCGCCTAAACATATTATGTCGGTTGGGTGTTTCATGATTCTTGGTGTATGATGATATCAGGGATTATCGTCTTTTATTCTTATTACTTTAGTAATGTACAGCTCTTCTTCTTTCTTTATTCTTCATGCGTGTCTAATACTTCCTTTCTGGCTGCCTAATGTTTTTAATTTTCATAGACGACGGTAATAGCTTACCATGCTCATTTGTTTACTCGTTAAATAAAAAAAAACAAAGAATTAGTAGATGTTGAATAGGGTTGAGCACATTATTCATAGCGTAAACGCACGTCCCCACCGTTCCGTTAGGTTTCAAAACAAGGCCATGTTAAGGTGGGATCCGTAGGATGACATCTCGAAAGTTGTGGAGTTGTCGTAGCAAATTAGAAATTCGCAAACCTTCACATGAAATTAAAGGAGCGATTTTATTAATAAAACTATACTAAAAAATTATGTATTTTGGAATTTTATGTTTCTAAAGGAATAGAATGGTTGGCTGTCGCAGTGACGTACATAGTTCATAAGTGTGCTCCAACCTTGTCAAGTTATAGAAAAAGGTCAGTCAATAAACCTACTTACTATAGAAGATGGCATCACTATTTAGTATTGCCATATGAAAATTCAATTTTTGAGTTGAAGAAGAACATCAACGCTGCCATTTTCGTTTTGTGGCACGGTTATAGCGGCAGTGGAAGTGAATTTATCTTTGAACTGGTTACATTTATATGAAATAATAAGTTTGTGGTTGTAATTGATAGTGTGTCCAATTGGAAGTGAGATTTCTCACAGACAGGATTTCTGTGCGTAAAACAGCAAGTAATTGTTGACTTCCTTGGGTGGAACGGGTGAGTACTCACTACACTTCTGTTCATTCGCGGTATAGTCATCGTTACACTTATCATCTTATTGAAATCTGTCTAAGGTCAGTTGTGTGCGAATTGAACAACTAAACATGTCTTACAAGTATAATCCAAGCCATGCCTTTCGCAGGCAAAAAATGGGCGTTAGGATTGGTAATGAAGGTGTATCGTTCGTATTCCGAAACCCACTGAATCAACTTGAAATAATGTCATTAGACTGATAGCGGTATTGCAAATATACAACATGTATAATTTTATCACTTCGTTGTAATTTAATAGACTTCAATTAGAACTTTCGTGCCATATATGTCATGAGATTATGATCATTCCATTTCTGCGGTTTGTATTACAACCCCCCACTAGGATTCTATCGATAAGTCATGTGTTAGTTCAAACATGTAAGCCCTATATGCAAGTCAAGAGTCAAATTATATATGTCTTCTTAGATTGAATTCTAACTGCTGCAGTCTTAGGTGGGCACCTTTGAAAGTAAAGCATGTAATATTCATCTTTACTATCATAAATGTAACCAGAATACTGGTAATAATTATTTATTCTAATATGATAAGGATAGAGCAAGATTTGCCACGGATTCTCTTTGGCTTCACCTCAGTAATGGCCCTCTACTGAGCATGATTTTTTCATAAAGCCAAGCTTAGTAAATTTATAATTTAAATGTTAGGTCCTAAAAGTCTTCAATATCTGTGAACCTTAAGAAACCAAGGATGTTCATGTACCAATGTTGATGAAAAGTGGCCTATGACACTCTCCAGACTGTCAACTATCTCCACTTAAAAAAACAATGTCAATCTGTCACTTTCTTTTGAAGTGAAAAATTGATAAACACACATTTTTACATTTATAATATTAATGTGATAACATTTTAAAAATTAAGTGGCTGTCTAGAATGGTATGGCATTGCTCATATTGTTATCAATGCTACTATCCCCCTACTTTACCTGGCTAGTACCCACCCTCTTGCTTTACGTAGTGAGTCAGATGTCAAATGACTCATTATATAGCTTTTGGCGCTGGCATTGGTGCCCATGGTTACTATCCCAGGGTACCACTGATCATTTATGGCATTATATGATATTTTTGGCAACATAAAGATGTTGGCAAACTTAAATGCTTACAGGGCCCCATTTTTATCGAATATAAACTTGATATTATCTATTGAAGCCTTTAGGTAGCATAATTATGGCTGGCATTTAGACATTGACCAGTTTGGCAACATAAAGATATTGGCAAACTTAAATGCTGACAGGGCCCCATTTTTATCAAATATAAACTTGATATTATCTACTAAAGCCTTCAGGTAGCAGAAAAACTTCCAAAACTTGGGCACTCTCCGACCCCTCCATCAATCTGCATTGAAAAAGCATGGTGGAGTATGCTTTAGGTCACCTCAGTATGACAGCCATTGGGATTGAAGCCATTATCCATACATTGTATGGTCTTGTGTCTTTTTGTAGCTATTCAAAATACTTAGTTATCAAAACAATTAAATTGTAATAATAACATCATTATCTTTTGTAGTAAGTTATCAGTAGTATCTGTGTTATCATTGTATTTGGTGCCACATAGCTACTACATATTTAGTTTATTGTACATACATCAGAAACAATCATAAAAAACGCCTAGGAGAAATAGAGAGGATATTGGCCAATGGAAAGGTGGCCTTATTGCACCATATCAATTTACACTAGGCATCTCAGAAAACTACAAAAAATATAAAGAGGAATAGAAGGGGTATTATTATGATGTTGAGGTACAAAAATAGTACAATGTCTAGTGGTTGCCAATCTCCTGTGCCAATTTCCTGTCAAGTGAAATATAATGCAAGTCAGAACTCAGATTTTATGAGTAAAGGACGGGTGAAATTTTACTGATCAAGAAAAGAACAAGCAACTTTAATAAATAAGATAAACTATATATAGTTGGAAATTAATTATAAAAAAATTCTCAACAGTGCCCAAAAACCAATGTACATGTGAAAAATATCATGACTTAGAAACTAATAATGAGGAATGATGGTGATAATACCACACTGCCACATTAGTACAAATACATATGTTTAGAATGTATCTTCATTTTATATAGGTCTAGGTCTGACTAAAAGTTGAAAGTGGCCAACTAAAATGTCAGAAAATATGTCACATGTAGGCATAGCACTCCAACATGAATTATAGATTGCTATATATATATCTATATATAATATAGATAGATGGGACCAAATTCAATTCTTTTTAAAGCATGAATGTGCTTAAGAATCTCTTTTCAGGCGCAGACTAGGTTATTAACTTAATGTGCCTTACGAACATGACTACATGGCCACTTACCATCAGGTGATTTAGTAGTCAGGCATAAACTTATTGAATATAAAAAGAGTCCGTATAATAAATGTGTAAATGCGACGTACATTGATAAAAAATATTTATTTATTCAAGTTGTTTAAAAGTCTGGTTTTGTTGTTACTTGAAATTCTTGTGTAATTCACTTAATTGCCATTCAAATTAAATTCGAGTCCAAGTCATGATGATTTTTACTTTGCTTTATTATTGAGAAATGTGAAATTAGTGTGAATAGCTCTGTCGGTAATTGCTCAGTATCATCAATCGTCATTTGCAAGGAATTGAATTTTTTTCTGTGTACTAATTTGTTTTGTCAGATATTTGTATTCTAAGACCTTTTAGCAGAATAATATTTGACTTCATCCTGTTAATCACTTTATATCAACATAGTTATCACTGAGAATGAGTCCTCTCCTCATACAGAGGAGGCCTCCACCATGCTGTCCTAATGCTGATTTGGATGCGGAATACTGTGGAGGATTTAGTGGCCTACTCAAATGTTGGAAGTTTTATGCCATCTGAAGGCCTCCAGCGATCACAATCAAGACTGAGGGCCTTATGTACACTCCACTCCACTCCACTCCAAAATAAGGCAGCTCTGAATTTTTTTCCCCCAGCGGTCATCCCTATTCTCAAATGGGTTGCAGTCAAAATTAGCTTTTTACCATCATTGCAACTCATAATCGACCCATTACTGGGCTCCACTCACAATGACAGGGGTACAGGCCATAGTCCTCCTCACAGGCCAGGTGTGGATTGGTGGACTTCATAAATCTTTCACGACATTATGGAGAACTCTCGGGAGTTCAAGTTTCCTCACGATGTTTTTCTTTGATGTGACCATTATAATCATTACGCTATCACTACTTTAAGACCAGGTTTTACTTTACCTATAACATTTGTAAGCAATTCATAGCAAGAGTCATAGCAGGCGCCAGAGGCCCTACGAATGAGGCCTGATTAGATTCCAAGTGTAACTTCAACATAATCAAAATTGGGATTTATAATGTCATAGTAAAGACTTCATTTAACTCGGCTGTTGTATGTAATTGTATGTTACATGTAATTGGATTATGTCATCGATATAAAAAAGTATAAACGTAAGCGTTGTATTAGATGTATGTTCTTTGTGTTGGTAGTATATTATCTATAGTTAGCAATAGTTGTAGGTCAATGAAGTAAGGGCGCGTTAGATAAATAGTAGCTTCTGCCCTCGGCTTCGTCCGCCTCATGTGTTGATAAAAAGTAACCTAAATTTTATTCCAAACTTGAATTTATGTGCCAAATGTAATTCGGATTTTAGGTAAGTTTCGCCTGAAAGAGTAACTAATTTCCATCCGTTCAACCACATATCCTTATGTACTTTCGCAGTTATAATATTTAGGATATATTTTCGTGCTATGTTACCGTTTTATAGCAAAGACGTCTGTGCTAGAGTGCACAGATACATAGACTGTAAGGGTTCCGAGTTGTCTACGGAATCCGACTTTTTATATCTGGGGGGAATCGCCGGTGGTACGTCTGTTACTTCGTTGCTGGAAAGTAACACGTTAGTGTCACATCAGTCAGGTGTTGTTTATATTCATGGTGATACTATCAAATGACCCGTATGCTCATTTGCCTACATTTCACATAAGACATACATAGTGTATTTTTAACATACTAAAAAGGTATATAAAAAAAAATTAAGTTTTTTTTTTTGAAAATATACTCACGTGATATCTTCATAGGGGGAGGCGGGCCCTTGTGACTTTGAACATCCCGTATGGCCATATGTTTGAGTTTGACGAGAGTGATGGGCAATATGTTTGATTGTGAAATACAAAAATACAATAATTACTTGGTGTTACTGAAACGTCCGCAATACTGCACGCATTACACTTCTAACATGAATCCCTGTTAATATTTTATATGCGAAGCTAACTCTGTTTGGTAGCCTGTTTTGTCACGCTTTCACGCGTAAATCGCTGTAGCGATTTTGATAAAATTTACTACAGAGATCTATATTCGGTGCAAATTTGATCTAGATTTTTAAAACTAAATAAAACGTTATTTTTGTAAAAGAAAAATTCCAGATCAAATATCCACCGAGTATAGAGCTTGAAATTCGTCATTTTCGAATATAAAACTATCTTCCATATTAAGTTATGTAAAAGTTTGTATACGTTTACACGAATAAATAAAATTTTGTATTTATGCCCTTGATAAGAAATCAATGGATTTTGATCCAGTTGTTCTTAAATTTTGACCTGTGTATGGATAAAAATGGTTTTACGTGGACGTAGCCGTGGATAGTAGCTAGTATTTTATAAATACTAATTACAACTTCTTCATAATAATTATAGTCTTTTAGCCCATATAGACTTGTGTTGTTTCTTGGCAAACAGCAACGGATGCCATCGATAAGTGGATGGGTGACCGCTAAAGAAATGCCTCCAAGTTACAAGGAGTTACACATGTTTAGTAGTTAGATAGCGATCGTTAAACCACGTCGGAGGCCTTCAGACGGCATGAAACTTTCGACACTGGGGTTGGCCAAGAGCCTTTCACGCAATCCGCATTGAACAGTAGAGTTGATGTTGTTTTACGCACCCTCAGTATGAGAGACCCCTGCTCCCTAATGGGCCATAAATTGTGAAGCCATTATTTAATTATTTATATTATTATTCCCAAATTTTCGTAACAAAATATGAACTTTTACGTCGTAATGTTGCGTTGTGGTTTTCGTGTTAATAATAATGACGTCAGGAGTCTGAAGTTTTTATAGGCCTGCGAAAATGATTACACCGCTTGTTTCTGAAATCGGGTATGTGAATAGGGCCTTTCAACATATATAGCGCACTTTTGTGCAGCCTGTGGCCTTTCTGGGCCTTGACAAATGCCTTTTCTGTTAACGTTTAACGTTTACGCCAAGTTACTACGCTAGTTCAAAAATGTATGGGTGCAATTGGTGCAGAAAAATATAGTATCTGTTTTTCCGCAATAAACGTCAATTCCATACATTTCTGAATTTGCGTTTGATGTGAATGATATAAAAAAGACCGTTGTCAAAAGACGCTTGACGCTGGTATGTTTTACTCATAGCGTGACTCAGTGGCGCCAAAATCTTAACAGAAATAAAATACAGAACTAATAATACAAACAAGGTTATTAAAATATATAAAAACACAAGTTTTAATAAATTTTGTACATCCATAATACAAATAAATACAAAAAAAATCATAAATGTATTGTTAACCGTTCAGGAGTTACCTTGCCTAATCCTGAATGTAGTATCAGCTTATTCATTCATGTGCCGTACCGTACAAACATACATTGCTAGTTAAATAAAAGTTTGTAAAAACATACGTAGTTGTCTTCGTTGTTTTTTTAACCTAGAATTTAAAATGTATTTTTGTACTGCATTCTTTACTGTTGAATTGACTATTAACATAGTAATGTAACATGTTTACACAACGCACTAGTACTTTTATTATAATTGCTATATAATAACATATGCAACTTTAAAGTAATAATATAAAAAGTTATTTTTTAGATACGAGCTTGAGAAAGTAAGTTTCTTTCAAAGAGTGGAGTGTTAGAAATGTGTTGTCATATTTGTTGTCGTATGAGAAATCCTCAACAGAACTGGGCTTCAAGTGGTAATGATAAAATAAGTTTTTGGGTTTGCCATTTGAATCTTCACCACTCACACGTGCATATGGATAATATTCATGTGGAGAAACTCCTGCTCAAGTGTGAATCTACCTCAGCCTCCCTTGCGCAACAATAAGATTCATTCTGGGAGATGTGGAACCTTCAGTGTGACTCATCAGCCATAAAAAGATTTTATTAAAACTGATTCATTTAAGAATCAGCATCGCCAATATTTATTACATTGACCCGGCAAACGTTGTTTTGCCGTATAAATATTTTATCTGGGATAAAAATATCCAATGGGTTATGTTATAATTTACAATAATTGTACCTAATTGTATCTAAAACAGTCTCGAAGTTTCCGGGTCACCATACTAATTTTAACATGTTACCCCGCGGAAATATAAAAAAATCCCGGTGTAAAAATTATCCTATCTTTTAAGTTGGACACAGCAATATATATTTACAAATTTTCATCGAAATCGGTTCAGCGGTTTATATATAAATATTATAAATCTGTAAGTATTTGCTGTGTATGGGAAATATTTGGGATAAACCAGGATCAACCAACTGAGGGTTTTTAATAGGTATAGATTTTTAGAATTAATTTCTGTTTGTTTGTTTGTGTTTTTGTGCGTCCTAATCTCAGAAACGACGGAACCGATTTGAATTTAATTGAAATAGGTTCACAAATACAAAAAATATATCCATTTAACGAATCTACGGCCCTTAGCTTTACCAACGCCAAGCACTGGCACAAAAGAGGCTGAAAACGAGTTTTATTAAAATATTTACAAATACAAGCTTTATTTTTGAATTTACGGATCTATGGATCCCTAATACTAAGAAATACATAAAATTTCGTTACTGTATCTGTAACCGTTGAATTTCCTTGTCTGGAGCCAATCCTGAACATAGTATCAGATCATGCTTATAAAAAATGCATTTTCATCAGGACGGAAGGCTTATGCAAAATTTCAGCTCCGTAGTGTAAGAGGAACAGGGTCTAATTAAGCTTGCAAAATTTGACCCGTAACTAATATACTAACATAGTAATATACAAACATACACTGCAAGTTGCAAAAACTTTGTAAAAATGAGCTGTATTTCTATAAAACCTTCAAGTTTACCAGTTCTATTAAAGTTGAACTCCATTACTTTCCGTAGTTTTTTTTTACTGCATCATGGCCGGATTGTGGGTACCGCTTTGTGGTTTTAATCCGGCTCTCACCCATATGTTTTGCAAAGTTCACTAACCTAATTCGATACTGGATGTGGTGTTGTAAAAAAATGTCAAGTCAAAGACAAACAGGTTACCTACCATTTACCCAGTTAGAGCTAGGTTACGCTACCATTTACCCAGTTAGAGTTAGGTTAGCCTACCAGTTACCCAGTTAGAGCTAGGTTACGCTACCATTTACCCAGTTAGAGCTAGGTTACGCTACCATTTACCCAGTTAGAGCTACGCAGCCTCTTGAATCCAATTTTTATAAATCCCCACTATTTCTTCATTCTTAATTCTGCAGACGTTACGCAAATTTGTTTTTATGTTAAAACCGCATCACTCCCTTTCAAAACTGGGCTACGTTTATACTCATTCCACCAGTGTAAGAATAGGTTGATAATGTTTTTGATAGGTATCCCATTGAGTTTTTAAAATTATATATTTTTTTGTATTTCTATAGCGTGTTTTGATTTAGACGTATCCTTATTTCGCCACTCCTGATCGTTCTTGAGCCTCAAGTCAAAAGGTAATATTATTTTATTATTGTAGTGCGATTATCGTCTAAGACACGAGAAGGGAAGCCTTTCTTACATAAGAGCATGTTACAAGAAAATATGCTTAGTATACCTGCACCAATAGGTGTGGACCACATTTCATGTGTCGTCGGGAAGGTCACAATTAATTCCAAGTTGCATAGTGTAAATCGGGTCTGCGCGGGCCACATATGGTCCAAGGGTTGCCGACCCGTGATACGAGACTGCCTTCCCACTTACCATTAGGTTAAATCGTAGTCAAGCACTTATTGAATGTAAGTAAAGCCTTCTGCACCCCTTTTTCAGCTGGTCGTTCCACTTATTCTTGGTCCTGTGTTTCCAAGGCATGTCACCTATTAGCCCTAATATATTTCAATTTCTTATCCCTAGGGAACCCTGAAAGTAGTATTTTGAAACGCGAGCTTCATGATCTCGTTCTCGGAGTCTGAATGGTGAGTGCGCCGCGGCAACGTCGATCCTCTTGAACTGCAACAACCCCGTGTTTCACTTGTTATCTCATTGCGTCATCTCGTTGAATATAGCTTTGTATTTTTTAGTTTTATACAGGTTTTTATCAGTACATCATTTTGTTAAGGATACTTGCGGTATAATGTATAAGAACCTCTTCAAATAGACGTTTGAACGATCACACTCAATCCCGAATTAGGTTGGACTTGTGTTATCCATACCGGGTGGTATAAATGTCTAATAAATAAATATCTTGGGTCAACAACGCACGGCCATCTGACCCCAAACTAAGCGTTAGCTTGTAGTGATCAGACAACTGCTAAACATACATATGTACATATTTGTATATGCTCTTAAACTGTTTCACAGTTTGTTTTATTGTTGGAAAAAAAAATAAAAAAATACATACGTATATAGATATTTTTCCACTCAGACTCACAGAACAAACATTCCTGTTCAACACAGAAAAGTTGGCCCTGGGTGGGAATCAAACCCACGACCTTCGGGCACAGCAGTCAGGTTCACTGACCACTGGAACAACCTGCCAGCCAACAGAAGTAGTGATATTATGACCCGAGAATAATTGTTTATCTGTCATATATGTATCTATGCTTGCCCTGGGCGGGAGTAGCCCTCCTTCGCTAGCAGGTTCACTGTCTTACGCAGCGTGACCTCTCCAGCATTCAAAAAACCGGCAGGCATTAAAAAATTACGGCTTTCCATGACTTTGTCGGGGTGGAATAGTTTTCACCCCCCACATAGTTCTACATTTCAAAAACGCTAGAATAGTTATTTACTTCTCACCACAAAGGTTTATACTTTCACTTTATATAGAAGCGAATTTCCGTGCAAATTTTCAACACTTTCAGCCGACAAAGTGGCCTACAGTTTGGCAGAATGTATTTTTCTTAATAATGTACAACTTTTTGTTAAGTTATAAAAAAAATAATTAAAAAAACTCCCCATTACAACCACTTCAAGCGTTTTTCGCAATAAAAGATATTTAATACCCTAATTTCTTTCTGAGGCGATAGCCACTAAGTATCAAACTTCATAACTTCATAAAATCGGATGTTTAGGCTGAAAATCCAGCAAATTGACAGTCAGAGTTTAAATTTAGTATGACTTTATCATTCATCCTGTGTGAACTAGTTTGCGCCAGTTTGAAATATTGTATTATCTGTATAGACCAATTTGGCTAATAAAAGTAGTTAATAACCTTTTTTATCAGCGTCAATAGTCATGAAGGTTGATATTTTTGGTGACTGAGCTGCAAAACTTGTTTTTTGGTCGGCAATGCGTTATTGATATTCTTGTTACTAATGTTGGTGGGTGAAGGTGATTACTTGCCATCAGGTGGCCTGTCTGTCTGAGTGTTTGCCCATATAATACCCTATATAGTCATGTTCTAGATGTAACCTTGATATACAAAATGTTCTTGTCAATTTTAGTAAAAACAAATGATAGATCCTACTAATGTTATAAATGTGAATATCTTTGATGATTGATGGGTGTTTGTTACTCCTTCATCAAAAAACTACTGAACGGATTTAGATGAAATTTGGCAAAGGGTTAGATTATAGCCTGAAATAACACATAGGCTTTTTTCTATCAAGATTTTTCGCGTGCGAAACCAGAAGCGGGTGGACCCATATCTATATGTATATAAAAACCAACGCCACTTTTCGTTGTAATTTTATAACTCAAGAACGAGTTTACCTATCCAAACCAAATGTTTAGGCTTTGTTCGGACTATTTAGTAGATGGTTTATGTGAAGTTTACATAAAATCGGTAGTGGTTCTTTATTTATCACATTGTTTGTATTAATGAATAGGGATTTTACTGTTGAACCTTTTTTCAGTCCACACATACGCGCTTAAGCTAGTACATACACATACATATATAAAAATCTGTGTTTATTTGTTTGTCTTTTATATTGTACTTTATACTTATACTTTTACTGAACGGATTTGAATGAAATTTGGCACAGAGCTAGATCACAGTTTGTATAGAATAATTTTCGTATAGTATAGAACAATTTTCGTCAGTCGGCCAAGTCATGCCCATATCAAATGGTTCGTGTGAAGAACGGCGGCGTCCCGGCTCGGCCGATCAGACGTAACGACCGCGACCCACTCCACATATCACTAGGGCTACCAACTTTTTTTACAAGAAATAATGCATTTTTAGGTCTAAGAAGGAAATAAAACAGTAGTTGATAACCCTAAATTTTTTTTTACAAGAAATATAGGATTTTTAGTAGAGATGTTCAAACTATATGGCCGACTAGTCGACTACAGTAATTCCTCAGCGCTTTTGGCCGACTAGTCACCGATTAATTGGCGGCTCCAAAAGTGGCCGACTAGTCGGCACATCTCTAATTTTTAGATCTGAAAAGAAAATAAAACAGTATTTGGTAACGCTAAAGTTTTTTAGCATTTATTTAGTAGAAATAAAATAATTTCAAGTCTGAGAATAACTTTTTTTTATATTTTGAAGATACTTTTTGGTGTTTTTTAACGACTTAACAATGACTAAGCCGTGTGTGAATTAACCAAAGATATTTATTTATTTACTAAGGTACTATAGTATTTATTTTGGTAGGCCATTTTAGTATAATTGTCATAAACAGTATAATACTGTTTCTAACAGTATAGCTAGCAACCCTGTAAATGACGTATATCGAGATATCGTGCGTGCCGCGAGAGAAAACATGTCCAATGAAATTAGATCACCAATTAAAACAACGCCACCTATATTGTTATTAAACCGCTCGCGTGCCCCACAACTATTTGCAACGCTGAACCGCTAATATTCTGTTACCCGATCGATTGGAGTACTTCAGTGTTGATTGTAAACGATTGGCCAAGTTAAGCGCGCGTTTTTGGATCGGTGACTAGAGGTGGTATCATTCATGGGCGCTTTGGGCACGTCGGTGGTGTTACCGTCAGACGGTAGACTTTCAACCTTTCCGAAACCCTTCTGGCGGCTTAGAACAACTTCTAACTAAGGTTGACCAAATCGCACTAGAGAAGCGTGATGGATGCTCTAGGCATCCTTCGCTACGAGGACGCTACCGGGCTACAGGCACGACAAGCCGTCGATCTTGGTCGTTATCGCGTGGTGAGAGACGGGAAGTCCTACTGAAGGCCTTCAAGTGGAATACAATACTTTCGATACTAGAGTTGACCCAATGCGCACAAAAGCATAGTGATAAACTCTACTCGGGCAGAAAATTTTGCTCATTAATGAAGACAAATATTTGCTCAATATGAGATCATTAATGGGTTGAAGTCAAATCGACGCCAAGTTATCCTCAACTCTATTCTCGATAGACAATGTCGTCGAGCTTCCATTGAAACGGAGTTAAAACTGTTTTAGCACTTCCTGTCGCAGACAATAGTGGTACTTATATTGTTTTCCGTGCTCGATTCTAAGTTACTGCAATGTTGAAAAGCAATAAACTTCGTTGGCATGTAACGAAACGAATTTGAACTGATCTATTTTAATTTAACGGTTAGCATCTGTTAAATCGAGTATTTCCACAACCTTCTGAACTTAATAACTGAATATTGGTTTCCTAAACTGTTTATTTTATTAACTAATGGAAACGGCTTAACACTTCTTCATATTTTCAATCTTGACAATGTCCTATCTTGTAAATATTAGCAAAGAAATATGGAGATGACTTCTTCTTCTTCTTTCTTCCTTTTTGTCGTGCTGTTTGCCTGTTTCTATCATTAAAAAAAATGCGTCATCATTCAATATTGTAACCTATACCTATCCCACTACTGGGCTCTGATCTCTCACAATTTGATGGGTTTAGGTATGGGTAGGGTGTACGCTTGCCAAATGCAAATAGGTAGATATCACACACCATCGAGAACTATATAGGGAATTCTCAGAAAGCAGGTCTTCTTACGATGTTTAGTATCTTCGAACCAAATAATAATTAAGTACTAACGCAAATTTAAAGATGCACGCTGGATTTAAGTCCAGAACTTTCCGTTAGACTATCAAGGCGTGAAAAAACCCATGCACATCGTAAATATCCTTCACATGGAGTGGCTGATGTCGTCCGAATGTAAACGCGATAAACGGCGTTAACGTGGCGGATGTGTCAAATTTATCCCACCCACGCGTACACGAATGAACTGGGTATACCAGTAGGTATTATTTGTTATGAATATGTCAAAGTTCAAAGACTCGCGCTGCAGTAGAACGGAATTTGAGTGAAGGGCAAACGGGTAATGGTAGTGTTTTTGAATGACATTACGCTTTCTGTTACGTGTAACATTTAATCCTTAACATATAATTTTCAGATAATGAAGAGTTATTTGAGCTGCCTTAGTACTATATTCATTTTGGATGCAGCAAGTTTGGTCATTTGTAATTATGAGTAATTGGATAAAGCATGGGCATACTTCACCGCTAAGATCCAATCTGGATTGATGTAGATGGTAGTGGTCAAACCCAAGTGTCGAAAGTTTTATGCCGTCTGAAGGTCTTCCGACATTGTTTAAGGAATGCTATTTAATTATTACAATCGGGACCAAGCTTTTCGTGCCCTTGGAAACATGGAAGGCGTCATGAAATTGCTACTAGGGGTCACCCATCATCCTTTTGATCACTGTTGCTTGACCTCGTCGATCGCTTACAATCGACACAATTTTTCGGTTATGAGTGATTCATGAATTCTCCTGAATATTCTCTCTTGAAGACTCTTCAATATAATGACCCAGAAATTTTCTGCTTTAAATTAGACGCATATTCAACTCATCGAAAATTGTTGATGATGTGGCGTATATCCTTGAACATGATCTTTTTGATTCCTGTTAGTTCCTTGTTAGATTCTCAGGAAATAGGTATTGGTTCACTATGATTGGTGTAGACGTAATTGGCCAATAACCGGGTATCCAGAACGTATGACGTGAAGGCCAGCGATGTGTATTCCTTTCAATAAAGTATGTTTCCGCGAAAAAAATTTTGTATTTCGTAGTTTGAATTATTAGTAGTAATATAGGTTTGGCCATAATTTACTTCTGTTTTATTTATATGAATAAATGTATGCGGAGCTCCAGTTTTTGGGTTTGCCAGATATTCCTGAATAAATTTAGAAAAATTTACAATACGATACAATAATGTTCTGTTTTACATGTTTTGGCGAGGTATATGGTCAAGTAAACTATAAATAACTGCGGTAGGATCATTTTGGACCAATAAGTATCCACCGATTCGCTTGGAAAACCAATTGCATTGTTTTTATACTTTGGATATAGATTGCCTACACACCAAAGCTGGCTTCCAATGGTGCGTGATTCTGCTCTACGAACCCACAGATTAGTAAAATTTTGTCTTTCGAGTTTTATCCGCATTCCGCATTGGATCAGCGTGGTGGAGAATGCTCAAGCCCTCTTCAGTATAAGGCCCATTACTAAGCATGGTTTCATACAGATGTAGCACTCCACCACACTGCTCCACTGCCGATTGGTGGAGTGCTCAGTGAGTTATAGGTTGAAGTTAGTCTTGAGTTTTATAACGCAACGCTGATTGCAAATTATAAAGATAGTTTCATGGAAGCCACGCCCTTGTAATGCTTATCAGCGAGTACATGCGTAATGCCAGTTAATCTATGAGGTAATCTAGTTACACGGGCAACAGTTTTTTTCAATGTTTCAAGTTTTCTGGCTGGGTGGCTTTAACATATAGATTCACTGCCAATCCGACTACATCACGTGAGTTAGCCGTTTGAAAAAATTATGTATTCAAACACTCACAAATCTTTCTATGTTCAAAAAATAGTATAGTTAGTCTAGTTAGAATAGTAGAGTATAGAATATACTCTGTGCAAATTCGATCTGGAATGTTCAATAACAAACCGTTGCCTAGCAATATGTGACAAGCAGGAGAATTAAATTTTTTGTACTTGTATAGTTGTTAACTCTTTTGTACCAATACATTTTTAAGCACTTTATATTTTAAACCATGCTATTTGCTTGATGACAAATCCATAAAGTGTATTAAAACGAAAGTCAATCAATTATAAAAGTATAAAACAAAATACTTCAATAGGTTGAAAGGTTGTTAACTCCTATATGAAATTAAGGATGTCAGTGTATGAATTTGTGAATAATGTTGTGTGTTGTAATTGTTTTGTGTGACTAGTATGACTATATTTATTTGTAGTTTGTACTTGTTCTTTGATCAATACTTAAGTTAATAACTAGTTTTTAAAAATATAATGAGGAGTTTAGTGTAAAAACCTTATTTATGTAACTTACTGAAATCAATACAGAAGATTTTTTATAGTTTGTTTATATTTATTCCGTATCGAAGTTGCACCGAGCATAGTTAGTCTGTACTGCTCTTTGAAACAGTAACTTAAAGTTGCTTCATGTTTTATTTCCTTTTCTTTTAAACAGCGGTCGTTTCGACCATATTTGGTGTCGAGTTATCTAGAAAGCTGTTGTATAAGAGTCTTGTTAGTAGTTGTGGAAATTTCTAGAGCCCTTCTTTAATTAAAATCTGGGGTCTTAGTCATTAAGATCTGAATTTTGCAAACATAACTTTGAAATACACAGTAAAATATTCCAGCTGACAATCCATGGACACTGCTTCGTTTTTCGAGCGGTATTGAAATATGAAAGAGAACCAATTATTTGGCCTTATTATTACCTACTAACTTCCGCCCTCGACTTCGTCCACGTGGAACAGTTACATTGGGCTACCCCGCAACTTTATTTCTGTCATATATGATTTTTGCGAAACTTTAACCGTTTACGCAGCGCACGCAGCGCACGCAGCGGAAGCTCTGAATAACAAAAAAACCCCCCGATTTTGAAACATTCTTCATTAGTGCTCCGTTCCTTTTGGACTTATCGTTTAGATATATAGCTTATAACCTTCCTCGATAGATGGTCTATCTAACACTGAAAGATTTTTTCAAATCAGAACAGTAGTGCCTGAGATTAGCGCGCTCAAGCAAACAAAAGATATAAAGATATATAGATGAAAAACAATTGTCACATTTAATTTTGTTTGTGAAAGTGACAATTAATTTGTCGCATTTATCTCGTAAAGCAATCGGAAAGTGAACGTTTTGCGAGCAAATTGTGCATTAGCGGATTCGTGTTTATCACAGATTTCATATATCGCGCATTTTAACATTTTCTCGTAGAAAGGCTAATTTGTAATTTAGGTTCTTTTTAATTAATAATTTCGGTTCATAACGTGTTTTGCTTTCTATTCTGTATCTAGGGTTGCCAACGTTTTATTACAAGAATTACAGGAGAAAATACACAATATTTAACAAAAGTGAACAGCATTATATATGTATATTATAATTTAAACATTTTATTGTTTCTCGACCAACTTATCTATTTACTATAACTATTTAAGGCTTTGTATCATAGGCCACGCAACAGGAAAAACATTTTAATAAGCGTTATGGTTGGTAGCCATCAAAATGATGTTGAAAACAGTATTTTTTTTGGTTCAACGGTAAAAAGTATAATTTGAACAAAAACAGTATAGTTGGCAACCCTAGCTGTATGTGGCACTCTCGTTTACTCGCTTGTCACTTGCGTCTTTTAGGTATACGATGAAAGTGAATTTGGTTTAACGTTAACATTAGTTCGTTTACGTAGTTTTGGTAACGACTTATGTAAATTTTGGTTACGTTGTGCTTGTGATTTTGTCACTGTCTTCGTTTGGGAATTGAGTAATTGGGGTATACAATAAAACTGGCAAGTGAATTGAGATTTAAATGAATACAATTTGTTCATGGCCACTAAAATGAAATCTTGGCGAGCGGTTGGCTTCTTAGTACAGAATCTTTTAGTATAAGTCTGCCTTTTGTCCCGAAATCTTTTGAATAATAAATGAGTAATAATTAATAATGGGTAATAATATTTTTTTGCGTGGGGGCAGGCGCAAGATAACACGCGAATTTAGTGTGCTCTCTGTTTTTTAATATTATTTAATTAAATAGTGTAATATATTATAATTATATATGTGTACTCACAAGCCTCACCAGCATTAACTGCCAATGAAGTCTTTCTTTTAAATTTTTCTCAACATATTCATCTGTTGAAATAATGAATTTATTAATGGCAACTAATATGGAAGAGCTGGAGAAGTCCTTTGCAGAACGTATGATAATATATAACGTTAAATAAATAACTAATCCACTATTTATGTTTGTATGTATGTATCTATATATAATATGAATGTATACAATGATATATATAGGTATTTATTTTTATGTCTATATATATTTAATAGCTAATATTTTTTATCATTACAGCTTAAAACTAGTGCACGCTAAATTAATTTCTACATGACCTTTCCACTCCTATGTACTATATCTCATCCAAAATTTACACAAATTTGTTATTTTAAGTGTGCATAAATTATAAAATAAAAAATAAAAAAATGAGCAATTTAAGTAACGATTAAGGACTGTTAAGTGCGGGTTTCGGTTCCTCCGATTATTAACACTGTTAAATTATAATTTAACATGAACTCTTCAAGCAAATATTAATATTGGAAGAATCAGATCATCTTCTTGGCAACGCGTTGGCGACATTTCCTGTGCTGCTAATGTTCAAGAGTGATGATCACAGCAGAGATATTATAGTAAAAAAAAACAGACTATTTTTAACAGACTTCAAGCAGACAGATGTTTCTCGATTTGACAGGTTTTTTTAATTTAACTTGCACTGTATGTTTGAATATTAGTATGTTAGTACATTTTTTTTTACGGGTCAAAATTTGCAAGCTA
>DWJZ01001044.1:0-25920 GCA_018249125.1 Asbolis capucinus | reverse complement strand
AGCGCCAATAATAATTAAAAAATGAATGATAAAATTTATTTTTTCGTACATGACTCATGAGTATCGGGTCAAGCCACTTTTCCTCCTCGCATGACGTCATCGACGCAAGCGTAGTAAACATGATCAATAGAATATTACAAAGAATTATAAACATACCGAAGTTTTTTCATTACTTTAACCTGGCCTTGATACTTCTTCGTACACTTTTGTGTAGAATTCTTTTTACTTAGTAATATGTAATAAGTATTTTGTCAAGGTTAGCTCGGTGACTCGTGATTCAGAAATAATTGTAGCAGTTTTAATAATAATTTATTAGCGGCGGAGGTCGAATTTAGTAGACACCTGATACAAATTTTGTGCATTTAAAACGAATTACCGGCAAAATTTGTTGAATTAGGATATATAAAGTTTAAGGCCGGCACATGCGCGTATAGTCCGTTTTACGCATCTTGACAAATTGCGACGCGGTTTTCCTCGTTTATTATACGTGCGAAGGATTGGAATAACTTGCCTGCATCGGTGTTTCAGCCGGTGGGAACGATGTCAAGTATTAACTTATGCAACTTCGTAAATAAAAACTTGTAAACAACTGGCGTGTAGTACTTTAAATTTTGATTTGTTCGGTGTTTATTAGTTATTTTTGGGAATTTCGCGTCTCGTGCCGTTAAAAAGTTGTTACGTCTCAAGATATAATTGTGTCAAACTGTCATGTGGTTTACGAGAAAACTGACATTGTCATCTACTGGTATATACCATGTCATGTACTAGTTTTATCGATATGAAAAAAAAAATTAAGCATATAAAATATTTCAGAAGCTAGACTGGAAGCTAATCGCGATTTGAATTTATGCCACCACTTTTTTCGTTGTTTGGTGGTATCCCATTAGTATAGTTTTATCCTAGCAAACGGCTTTGTTCCACATGATAACAGGTTACACTTAGTATGCACTCCGCAACCACTGGACCGATTTAATGAAATTTGGCAGGTTTATGGCTTATATAAGGAAAATGGTTATAGGATACTTCTTATCCCAGTTCTGTTGCTGCGGGATAACAAATCAAAATTAGAATGTCAACTCTGAAACAACTGGAGTAATTAAGTTCTACTTGCTAAAAATATATATTAAAAGACATATAGATATTAAAAACTTCATTAAAGTAAGCAAAGCTGCCTATATAGATAGTTTATAATAAATATAGGCAGTAATGATCTTGAATCATGACCTTCGTAATGGAATATGTTGTGCGCAGCTTCGGTGAAGCGTTGCAAACGATCTCGTTGGATTAAATTATAGGTGAGCTCACTTCATCTAACTCCTATATAAAGCTAACTCACCGTAATTACGAACATGGACTATTTTACGGTTATTTGTTATAGATGAATTGATTTTTTCCGAATTTCTCTGCAATTATACTTATATTCCAAATTGTTTACACAAAACCTTAACGAAATGGTACACTAAATTCTTCCTCGGGAATTGCTCGTATTCACTAATACGAGCAGTTTTCACCAAAACCGCCTAAGAATCCGTTCCGTACGTTTTGAGTTCATCGCGAACAGACAGACCGAACAGACGCGTCGAGCGGACTTTATAACATGTAGTGATAATACACTTCCTGTTTTATAAATTAGAAATGAAATGAATAAATTTTGAAATATTTTTTTCAATAATTAAGGATTGATTTGTAGCCTATTCTGGTTAACCGTGTAGTAAATGACACCTTGTATAAAATATTAAATATCTTCCTAATAATTCTGAAGCATGAAATTTTACTTTGCTTATGATATTGTATAAGGAAGAGCTTTAAACTAATTTGCGTTGGCCTTAAAACAATATTTTAGGTGCGACGGCCAATAATAGAGCGTGTCGGCCTATACCGTAATGAAAAGTCAATTCCTTGTATAACATTTTTAGTTTTTTAACTTTAGATTATTTAATTGCATTTCCAGTCACAATGGCTATCCACATCAAGGACGCTGAAGACCTGAAGAACAGGATCGCCGAGGCTGGCGACAAGCTGGTCGTCATCGACTTTATGGCGACCTGGTGCGGCCCGTGCAAGATGATCGGGCCCAAGCTAGAGGAGCTGGCCAACGAGATGGCTGACTCCATCGTGGTTGTGAAGGTAAGGTGACATTTTATAGAAAAATACAGTATTAAAAATAATAATAAGTTCTTTAATTGCAAATGGGGAAAAGTTTATAATTATTTTTCCCAGTAATTGGCGCAACGAATACGTTGATAATTAAATGAACTTATTGGTATTAAAATTTGTAATATATAGACAAATTGCATCTACGAATAGGCGCCAAACAAGCCAACTGATTTTAATAGTTTGTATGAGTAGTGAAAACCGTGTATTGCACGCTCAATAACATTGTTTAAATTGAAAATGAAGCAAGTAATAACTTGTAGCATTACACGCTGCGCGGGACGAGCGTGATTCTGATAAGAATTATCGATATTATTAACAGAGAAATAAAGAGATAAACTTACGCACTCTACCACAAAATAGATTTTATTTAATTATTTTTGCGATAGTTGTTGATAAATGGTTAAATGTTTGAAGGTCGCATTGATAAGAATTATGTATTTCAAAAGAAATCTTTAAATTGTTAGTAATGTAGCGTTATCTAGTTTGGGCCGTAAATATTTTTTACTTTTATATGTTAATGGTTTTGAAGCGTGGAACAAATATGAATCAGTTGTCTTAAATAGAAAAAAAGATTGAGAATTAATGCATAGAATCGGCGATCAATTTTGATTATTAGTTAATAACTTTTGATTATTATTTAATACTAGATTATTAGATTTATATTATAGAGATACAATTTTGATTATTAGTTAATACTAGACACAGTTCTATACAAAAATTGCCTTCAAAACGTTCTCGAAAGTTCTCTTTCCATCATTGAAAGTAAATAGTTTAATGCAATTTATAAATCTTATAATCATCGCTTAATTCATGCATCAATCCTGTTTGGGACCGTGTTTTCAGTAACACGATAACCAAATTCTGCAGTTCCCCCGCCATGCACTTCAGGAATGACGTAACATATTTTCTTTACCCAAGTCGCAATTGTTGCGAAAAGTTGCTAAAATTAAAGGTCAATGTTATAGCCACAATAAAAACATATTTTTACAATAAATTGAAAGTAACAATGTTACGTAACGGTGGTTGAACACCTCAACTTAACGCAACGTAAAGTTTTACAAGGCCAATTTTCATTCCAATTTGTATAACAGGAGGCTAGGGATTGATGTTCGAATGTTCCTACGTCACGAACGATCCCAAAGTATGAGTGTTTATGTGCATAAAATAAATGTTTTCTTACCTAATTTTAGGTGGACGTAGACGAGTGTGAAGACATTGCTGCTGAATACAACATTAACTCCATGCCTACATTCGTTTTCGTGAAGAGCGCTAAGAAACTGGAAGAGTTCTCAGGCGCCAACTTCGATAGACTTAAAAACACCGTACTTAAGCACAAGTAAACGATGAGGGGTGTACGCTCGCCGACGACCAAACTGAGCCAAGATAATATATTACATGTACCATATAGGTCCATAGACTCGGTTTTGCCAATACTTTGTTGTGGAGCTTTTAAAGGGATTCCAGTCATAAACTAAGATTTTGCGACTACAAGGTTAGTCTTGTCCATTTAGGGATTAGTAATGATGGCCATAGGTGAACACTGTTACCATCCGAATGCCTCATGTTTCAATAAACATACAAAAATACAAATAAAGTACATATAGTACTCCACGTGGTAATAATCGGGTCTAAAAAAGCTTTATATTTTATAGTTATAATAATTTTGCCTTTTATAAGTCCCAAAGGCCTGATGTTGAGTGTAATGTTCCCAGTGGCTTGAATATGTGTGGTAATATCTGACGGTGTGTTAAAGATCTAAGATTGTTGTGACGGCATAATAATTTAAGTTCATTGTATGTATGTATTAAAAAGTTAAGAATTGTGGCAACATTTGACTATGTTTTTGATGAATAAATTTGCATTTAAAGTGTTGCCATAAATATTTTATATGTCATTTAAAAGCACCGGTATGTATGTCCCGTGATTGGGCTGGGTGATGCGTACACTACTAAAGTCGTCGTATTATTTTCTGTGTATTTTTCACTATTATATATGTTGCAAAGTATTGTTACTTCAATAAAATAAAATTTTAAAGAGTATTTTTTCATTCGTATATACCTTGTAATGCCATTTCTGATAAGTACACACTTGGAGCCTTACCACTATCTGAGCGTCTACAGGGCAATTTCATACAAATACAAAAGTTTATTTTCTGCACACACTATAATATTTGTTAATATGTTGTGAGCTATGTCGAGAGCTGTATTTCGTCAGAGGATAGCTAAGGTTTATCCACGCTGTTTAACGGTGTTAAGATCGGTTTTTAACCAAATTCCTAGCTAGCTACTAACACTGGTGCTCAACTTGTGATGCATATTTTAAATAGACCTCGTTTCTAACGGTTCATTTTTTCCACATGGTTACTATCAAGTAACTATTTCATGAGTAGCTTTATTTAAATAAAACAAACTTTTGTTCTTACAAATATTGTCGTTTATGGTAGCAAACAGGGATAGGGAAACAGTGCCCACAGTACCTGGGAAAACGTTATGGTACCACGAAATTTGTAGAACAATAAAAGTTACATTATAGGTAGATAAACTAAGCAAAAATTAAAAAAAAAAAACAATTCCTATTTGGTAATTTTTTTTTAAACCTTAACAATATGTGTATTTTTGAAGGAAGGAATTGATTGTGAAAATTATTACTAACCATAGTTTATTTTACTATTCCATAATTAATATTCATGCGATTAAATTGTCTATTTATTACCTCAAATGTGAAGAACATTTTCAAGTTTAATTATAACAAGGCAATTGAGTAATATAAAATTGTGATTATTGCTATTTAAAAAAAAACTAAATATTTTTTTAGTCTTTATTTAATCTTACATGACTATAATTTACACTACAACGAATCTCTTTACATCATACGAGTAGTGCATACCTAGAACATAAGTCTCATTTCTAACAAATATCCTTTCAATTTAGGCGAATTCAATTTAGAATCAAAAACGGATTGGAGCGCCCGTTGCACTTCGGCAATTATATATAAGTGAAGAAGCAAAAAAATTTGTTAATATTTGTAGATCAATTAGTACGAAACGCAACTGGAAAATTTAATCCATCCTAAAAGATTCGTAACGTCAAGTTAAATTTTGATAATTAAAAGTCACAACAATATGTCCACACATGTTGCGCCAAGTACCGGAAAGACGGTGAAATCCATACTAAGACTATATATGTGAATGCCATTGTATGTTTGTCCGTCTTTCACATAGGAAGCGAAGTGACGGATTGACATGTGTGAAGATAGTTGATGGTCTGCAGAGTAATATGCTACTTTTTATCAACATTGGTAGCACGCGAGTGGAGTCTAACGTAGTACAAAATATAATAGTGTTCTCAACAAAATAAAAGCACGTAACGTGCTGTTTGAACCTCCTTCCCCTGTAATGTTTTATTCAACCCCCTTCCCCTACAAATTGTATTATGTAATACTTGAATGACTTCTCAGAAGTAATGTTACAAATGTCACACTGTCGGCAAGTTATTTGATGCATTACAAAATATACATAATTTTTTTTTACTTTGCTTCTTAACAAGCCTAATATTTGTGATTATTTATCTTAATCTATGTTTATACTACTCTTCCTATAGTATTCTGAAAAAAAACTTAACAGCTTATTACATTGTCAACATCACATCACAAGTAGTTTGTCAATCTGTGAAAATGTAGTTTACTATGCATTATAGTATGTAGTGATGCGATCACGGATAGTGTGTACAATCTATACTCGATGCTAGGATTGCCAATTTTACTATATTATATAGTATTGTACTGTATTCCAAGAAATATATAGTACGCGAAAAATATTTCAGTACAACATATCAATGTTTGTATTTTGCAACACTCAAAGTAATAAAACAACATTCCTCAATTTTTTACCGCGCCTTTTGTTCGACTTCCAGAATTCGCGTGTGCGTGAAACAAAAAAAAAATTTTACAAAACAAATGTGTTACAAATGTAACTTTTTTATTTTCTCTATAAAGTATTATATTTTTGAAGCGTATTATATTTTCAAGGCCTTTTTAAAAAAATAGTATATTCAAACAAAAATAGGTTGGAAACCCTACTCGATGCTGACAAAAACTTTGCAACAGAAGTACATGAACCAATACATTTTTAATTTGAATCCTATATTATTCACAATTACTGTTATATACGTGGATTTTCACAGCGTCCTACTGAGCTGAACGCTGTATATATCGTAAGTAACCATATAATAGTAAAATCTGTACAGTCCACGACAAGTTGAATATCAAGTTAATTATACAATAATAGCAAACACAGTACAAAAATGCAATATCTAAAGCACATAGCTTTAAAAATATTGGCTGTCACTGTATATACATAATTCAATATACTTGTTAGAACACTTAATAATTACTCCATAATTCATTATTAATTCCACAACAAAGACAAAAGGCACTGTAACACACCAAGTCTTTTTTATGTACAGGATATCTCGGTTCCATGTATTTCCTGAAAAAAAATATAAAATTAAAGTTATTTACTCAAGGTTCTTTACCTACATGTTTCAATCAATAATTTAAATTTATTTTAATTGTTAGGGAGACACAACGATTAACTTGTAACTAATTGAAGATTAGCTGTATATCAAATTCTGAAAACAGAACACAAGTGAATGCGATGACTTGTAACAACTAGCACAATTTCCATAACACTCAGAATTTAGATCTAAAACCGTAAGAATTACGGCAGGAGCCAGTAAGTACCTACTGACTGTTGACCAGGTTGACCAAGTTGTGTTCAATAATCTATAATGATTCTTAGTATATATCGGCCGATTGTCGTTGTACAAATTTTAAGGTCTTTCACGTTCTGAAGTCGTTCTATTGCTTTCCAGACGGAATTTGGTACTCATATTTATATCAACGTGAACGTCAATAAAACTAACTCTATATGATCGGAATATAGTTGAGATTTCGTTGACAAACGACATTGGTATCTATGTCATTGGGGTACAGTTAGAAAGCCGATTGACGAATGTGAATATCCAATTGCGCTACAACGATTAACTTGCTACGACTTTTTAAATGAAAATCGACCGGTAGTATGCTTGATGGCTGGATAATAGCTAGATAAAAAATGGTATAACCACCACCATGATTTCACCATGTTCTTTAATCACCCATACGGCGAAGGACTGCATTAAGTTGCCCGCGTCGGTGTTCCGTTCGATTACAATGTAAATACCTTGAAGTCTAGAGTGAATAGGCTTCTACTGTGTTAGTGCGCTTTACCATCAAATACTTCACCGCCGCTTATTAGGCAGGCTTATCGTAGTCAAGCGCTTACTTATTTATGGTAAAAAAAAATAAGTACTCACAGACTATTCGCGACGTTTCTTAGCGTGTGGCTCATGGTGGTCCCGCTTGCGTGACGTCTTATCCGCACGCTTAGCCTCGCTCAAGAACCGATCCAGACCGAAAGGATCAAAGTCAGCCTCCGCTTGACCGCTGCGAGTCTGCAAAGATTATTGTTAATTAAACGATGAGAAATAAATTAGAAATGACATACTTAAAGAATTGTCTATTTCATTATTTCCTTAGTAATACTATAAATGCGAAAGTAACTCTGTTTGTCAGTCTTTTTGACGGTTTGTGTCACCTTTTATTGCCAAAAGTACTGAACCGATTTTAATGAAAATAGATAGAGAAGTAGAATAGAGCTAAGAAATAAAATAGACTATTTTCATCGGAAAATGTTTAAATGAGTTTCAATAAGAGGTGAAAATTCTTAATTTTTATTATCGAATATATAACCATAAAAAATATTTAAGCACTTTATAACAAAACCGCTCTAGCGTTTTTGAAATTTCAATCTGAAGTGGTCTGAACCGCTTCACGCGGTCGTAGTTGCGGGAAAAGCTATAAAAACTTAAGTTTATCATACTAAGAGACACTAATTTAAGTAGACCATGTCAAAAATCATTGTATCATCATCATGCCCACTCATCCTCATCTCCACCCCCTCCCCTTACTGTGAGCAGAAGTAAAAATAAGGTACTAACTGGTTCCTCTCTCGGCGCATCCCTTTCAAACTGAACAGGCCCCGACCTAGTGTTACTGGCGCTTGTTCCGGCGAATTCCTTGTCAGCTACGAAACTGAAAGGTTAAAAATAACATTACAAATTAGATATAGAGACACAATAACTGTACACATAAATATTTCTACTAGAGGATATAGAGAAAACGAGCATTATTATTATTATTATTACAAAACTTTTAACCAATACTTATTAATGTTACTTTTTTAATTTTTATAAACTATATCTGTAGATGGAAAAGGGGGGATGTTCCCTCTATTGATTGCGTAATGCATCACATACAGAAAAAAATATAAATGTTCTCCCAATGGTTACTACACTCTACTATGTTCATATAATTGCAATAAGTATGATAATAATTTATACACACCGTCTGTTATTAACGATGGAGTCTAGATCGCCACCATAATTATCCTGGTCGGCGTGTCGGGACGGCCGGTATATGTGCGCGCCAACAGAGTCCTGGTTGCGCCACGGCTTGTCGTACACCGTGTAAGCTTCATCGTCACCGTACCCTGAACATACATTATTTGATAGTACAACTTTAATCTTCAAACTATTATTGCTCACTAAAGAGCACTTCTCTCTGCGCAAGACTGGACTAGACCTTGAGCCTAAGCCTCCGTCACTCTACTTCAACACGGATTTATTGACTTAATCAAGTATCGAAAGTGTATATGGCACCTAGACTATGACTATGCCTAACGATTGTATCTAAATACAACAAACAAAACCAACAGCTCTACAATACGACCAAAAAAGTTGTGTTCGCGATTTATGGAGCACACTATTATATAACATTAGCAGACTGTCCTGTAGCCTAATTGGTAGTGAGACTGGCTGTGAAGCGGTCTCGAGTTTAATTTGCGGGTAGGATTATGAACATAGATAATTATTTTCGGGTCTTGGATGTTAATTATGGTGTCAATGCCATCTGCGACGCTGAAAAATCTATTTATATTAGAATCTCTTTTAAATATTCATTTTTATTTGTTGGATTTGTTACCAATTAGGTCTCTTTTATATTTAGAATCATAGAGATCCTATACAACCTATTTTTCATAAAAACGAGTATACTTCTGAATGTGTGGTATATATATAATATGATAGAACATACCACTATCCATTCCTTTGCTAGTGTTGAACAACCGCTGGTCGAACATCCCCTCACCGCCGGCGGTAGACTTGGCTGGCAGCCCCAGCGCGATCTGTTCCGATATGTCACGCTCGCGGTCTTTCACCAACTTAGACCTGAAAAATTAAACTGCTTTTAGAAAAAGATAATATATGACTTCAATAAAACTGACATACACACCTAAAGTCTTATTAAATATTTTATAGCCTATGTTCATCAGGGATAATGTAGGATTCTAATGGTAAAAGAATTTTTCAAATCAGTGCAGTGTAGTGTCGGGGACTATTCTCCTTAAACACATCCCTGGGCCATCGAAACTAGTCTAGATAGGGCAAGATAATAAAAAAAAAGAGATAACATTTAATCGATTTAACACCAATTTTAGATTTAAAAGATTCATTGAACACATCATGACAATTTACAAAAATATTATATAATTATAATAACCCATAAGAAAATATTGGAAACAAACCTCTTATCCGGCGCAGCCCTAGACAGGTTCCTGTCCCGCTGTCGCTCGCGATGTCGCTCCGCCCGCAGGCGGTCGCGCTCGGCCGCTCCCTCGCCCTCCGCCGACCCTGTCTCCACACCTTCCTCCACTTCATCCGGAGCCCGAATACCTGAAGAGCCACAATGACTAATACTAACACTCATATAACATACAATAATTTCATGTAATAACGGATGCATGAAATTGGTTACATGAATGGTTTGAGCATATATACCTTGACCAATCAAAGTTCCTTAAATAAAAATAGCAGTTAGTATTACTACCCACTATAAAAAAGGCTTTTGAATATGAAGGAAGCACAGATGATTCAGATATTTAACATCAGGTGATCCGCCTGCTCGTTTGACTGCTTATCACATAAAAAAATTAAATATAAAGAATTAATTTAAAACATCTATTCATTGTTTTCAATGTTTTTAAATAATATCCGAGATTACATTGTCGTTAAGCATCAAGCGATTTGGTGTAAACATTTCTACAGCACGACACAAGTGACAAGAACGCCATCTTTTATCAATATCAAAAATGATATACCTGCTCTATGATCCCGAGCCCGTTGCGCAAGTACCCTCAAATGCTCCTCCTTGCGTTCCTTGTCCCTCTGCGCCAGTCGTCGCTCCAGCTGTGCGCGCGCCTCGACCGCCTCGCGCGCCTTCCTGTCCGCCACGTACAACGCCTCCGCCAGCCGACTGAACTGCTCGTTGATGTGGACTTGCTGCAGACCGCGACCGTCCGCCGCTAGACGCTTGTCCAGCGGGATCGTATACCCTGCACAGATAGGTAGCTTTATCAGATAATTAAGTCATTTGATTCAGTGGATACTGTCATTTTGTTGCAGAAATTTATAAAATATTGTATTTTTTTTAAACTGATTCAATACCTGCATGCTCACCAACACAGAATTATGAAACTTATAACCCATCAATCATAGACATAAGGTTACAGAATCGGCCACGTCGGGATAACTGAGTATGTGTATTGAGATGTTCGAACAGATGGAATAGATCTTGAACGGTAAGACAAAATGGCACAGACAACTGACTAACATTATGCTGTGTACAAATATACTAACTTGTTTCTTCAAAGATACATAATTTTGAAGAACACAATACTAAGGTAAATGGGAACCTTTAGCGTTCTTCCAGTGCGAAACGCAAGGTGGCACCTTCCAATCACGCTGCTGTTTGACGGAGACGCGGCGCGGGGGCGAGTGCAGCACAGGCGCTGGGGGGGACGGCGCTGCACGGGGGATCTTGCGGTTGATCTGGAACCGCGGGGGCTCCATCGGGTCAGCTTGAGCTTCTACCATCCTTTAAAACAAACATATTTAAAACTGGATTAGAGATTTAACCATTTATTTATTGGTAATTGATGGTATTTTAGAATTTGAGAACTTGAAACAATGTAATAATCTGGATACTGGAGAAAGTATGTAGAATCAAGATACTGGGAGTAAAGAAAGTACTTATTTTCCATTGCATTATTCAATTTGTTCTTACATGACAGCTCAATCCACAATAATACAGTGTAAACTCTGCATAAGGAAAGTCAAGGGATTGAGCATTTTTTTATCATTATAGAGAGTTATTGGTATATGTAGTGGATGAATAATATGCGGGTTTTAACATAAACCGACCAACAAGTTGTGTTCAATTCTACTTTATAGTGGGTTCATCGTTATAAAAAATAATATTATATAGAGGTTACGCTCCAGATGCATTTTTCTTTACACTAAATAAATAACAATCACATACTAATTCAATATATATACAGAAAATAGCTTTCAAGCATTGAAAATAATTAGTTTTTAGCTACATACCTGATAACCCTTTGCTTAGCGCCAGAATTGAAGGCACCACCCTGCTGAGCTGGAGTGTACCGGATGTACTGTGCTGGAGCCTGGAAAAATCAAATACTATCAACGCACTTGCTAGATAGTATTCTCCTCTATAATTTACTTCTCATTCCTAAACCATAATGATAACCTGCAATCTTCTTAAAAAAAATTATACAACCAGCAAAAAAGCCACAAATTAGTTGACTTTGGCATGCATTAGTAGATATAGCATTACATCATTTAAGTAATTTTAACTTAATCCAAAAACCTAATGCTATTTTGCAAAATATATAGTAAAAACATTTTTCTCTTTCTATCTGTGATTTCAAATGTAACCTTTACACCCTGTTTTGAATTTAATTTGTGCTTAAATTCTAAATTCAAACATTAAAAAGTACATTCATTACTTGTTCTAACCAAAACATAGGAAACCAACTCACAGCCTTTGGTGCAGCTTTGACAGGTAAAGCAGCAGATATTTTAGCATTAGTAAGCTTCTCTAGGGCCAACTTAGTTTTCTCTGTGATATCCTGGATATCATCTTCACTTGGTTTCTGTAGGGATGGATCCTCTTCAGCTAGCACTTCCGAAGGTAGGAGATCTGTCAGCTTAGAGTATATAACCTGAAACAAAGATAATATCAACTAAGGAGTAATAATTTCAAATAACGAACTATCAATCAATAAAAACTGTTTCCAAGTTTTGTGTAAATATAGCTGCCAGGTTACTAATGTCTTTAATTATTGTTTCATTCTTGAACTTATCTTGATTCAATTCAGTAAATTCAATCTTTGAACACTATAAGCTGCCACTTCAAGAACAAAAAGGTACAACATACCTTATCAGCACTATGTCCCTGTCGAGCAATAGCAGAATACTTGACACGTCCAGATTCATCGAGCTGAACGGCCAGAGCATTAGATGTGCTCTCTTTGCCCCTTGCACCCATGCCCAAGGGATACTGGGCAACATGGATCTCTGGGAATGCACCTCCATCTAAAAATAATGTTATATTCTATTATTATCACAAATATGTAAATTAACAAGATATTATTATGAGAAACATATTAGTATGAAAAAGTTACTCAGGATCACTAACATATTAACATAAACCCCAAATTAATAGTAACCAAAAGCTGTTAAGAAAAATGAGATTAAGAGACTATAGTCCATTTTTCTGTCGTCCTTGAATGGAAATGTAAAGAAAACAGAGGAAGACAATGTTACGGTTTAATTATAAAACTGCCACATAATTTGTTTAACACTAATTTGTCAGGTTATAATGACTTTATAAAGTCATATATCCAAGTTTTATAACAATAATTTAAAAATCAACTTTTCAAGTATTATTTTCATAGAAAAATTGTTTACAAGATTTGTATGGATGAGAAAAATAGACTGTACACAAATCCCATTGCAAAGCTATAGGCAAAATTTTACAACAGTACTTTAGATGAAGAGAGGTAGAATTTAATGCTCTATTCAAAGCAATTAACATTTATCTAAATATTAAAATTATTGTAACATGTTTAGGTATATGCCCGGCCCTATAAAATAATGTAACATATTGTACATTTTCTCATCTCATTGTGTATTATGACATTAAAAAGTTGTTATGACCTAGGTTATTGTGAGGTAAGATGGTCTAAACATGTAACATGACTATTGTATAACAAACTGTGACTTTGTCATCCACTGGTTTAGTTGCAAATTTTGTATGGATGAGTTAAATTAACTATAGATGTAGCAATCCAGTTATAGGGGTTGCAGCACGCATGGAAGTAAAAGGAATAAAATACCTCCAAAATCTTCTTCAGCTCTTGGCACCCAACCTTTCCTCTGGCCGTAGGGCGGGACACTGGTCTGTGAGACCACGAGAGCGCTGCCCACACGCTGTGCTTTGCGCTCATCATCCCGGTCCCAGACCTGCTGCACAGGAGCTGGTAGCAAGCTGCAAAGGAATAACGGTTGGCAAATGGCATCATAACTTATAAGACCGGTGAAAAGTGTTAATTACCACCACCGTTAATGATTAAATTAAAGTTCATCATTATGTCTGCTTAGCATTGTTAGCATTTTAAATGTTTGTAGCAGATAAATTGAAGATTTATATGCATCCTTCACGACAATTATTTTATATGTGGTATTCTCAAAGACCGTGTTAAATTTCTCAAAATACAGCACAATAACGAAGAGATAACAGATTATTAAAACTATAACAATTATTTAGATTTAGCACACCTTGTCAACGACGCCATTTTATATTTTCCAATGACAAAATTCTGGTGACTTAATTGACAATTGTCATGTGTCACTATCAAAGCTTCGCACATAATTTGTAAGGTTTTAACCACAGAATTCAGAACAATATTCAGTATTCAGAGGGTTTAGCCTCTATGGGTATAGCTTTATTACATCTCGTAGAGCCATCGACCAAATATCCTATAGACGTCGCATACAGAGCAAATACTTTATGTCTTTACATGTGAGTTTTACATTTTAAATAATATCACGTATTAAAAAATATTATATTATAACATTTCATAGGTAAGTTTAATTATTAAAATGTCCATATCAAAAATCAATCACTGCTCAACTAGTCATACTCTTAGTGGTTAGTAAACCTGACTGCCATACCGAAGGTCGTGGGTTCGATTCCCACCCAGATCAAATTTTTCCGCGATGAGCAGGAATGTTTGTTCTGTGTGTATGGGTGTAAATATCTATATAAGTATGTATTTAATAATATATATGAATGTTTATCAGTTGTCTGATCTTAGTTAATGCTTAGAAGCTAATGCTTAGTTTGGAATCAGATGGGTGTGTGCGAGTGGTCCAAACATATTTATTATTATTTATTACTGTCCTGGTCAAATACTCAGTATGTGTAAGCTAGTTCGGTACGTAACTGATTAATGGTAAAATGAATGTTATATTGGATTAGCGTGTATTCTAGTAATTCTTGTAGTTGTTAGTTGTTCTCCTTGCAAAGTGATGCACGCGCTAGTCAACATTTTAGTTATTATTATGTGCGCGTACACCGTCACAAAAAAGTAATAACCTGAAGTAAGCCTGTCAATATCTTAGTAATTTTTCTATTATTAGTGACGTTTTTTCACAAACGTAAGATAATACGAAAGATAAAATTTAAGAAAGGTTTGTTACGCCAAGAAGTGCAACATGTTATGGGTGTATGTACATAAGGACACAAACACTTTTTTATGGAGACACCTCACATTGTTTTCTGAAATCATTTTAATAGCGAATTTAGTCGTAAGCTACTTCACGTCCGGCACCGTCTTTAATATAAGTTTACTACTGAACTTAACCACTTTCCGTAAAACCAATCATCAATGCGCGTCGCATTTGATCAGCCGTTCCTGAGATAAGCACGCTCAAACGCACAGTTAAATAAAATAAATTAATATCTTTGTTTTATATTCTACTCTTTACTAAATGGTTTTTCCCAAATATCTTCCACTCACATTCCATTATACAAATAACCCTGCAATTAATTTGACTGGTTCAAAATAGAGTATAAATAGGAGGTAGGTACTCATTTTACAGGTAAAATATAAAAGTGTGAAAGTTATTCAGTTGATTACGTAAAACTTTACAAATTTCGTCTATTCATCGCAACAGACACTCAGAATTTCCAATCATTAATCGTTCACGCGACTTTCAATTGTTATTTTTGACCAATGACCGAGGTATTGCCCCCTCATTCTTCATATCTCGGCACCTACGGAGGCTTGTTTGTTCGTAGGTATTGTTAGATGCGACATCTATTGGATATGTAGAGCAGTTTTGTCTAAGACATGAGGGCATCGGGCATAGACCGTAATCTTTGTTCGGCTTGCTTTTCCTTTATATATAATTTCAAGTAAGATAATTTAGGGAAACATAATTCTTGTACGTATATATATGGTGAATATAGCCCGCAGATGTAACCACATTACTATGGTTAGTGGATAGTTGACTTTGAGCTTCACATACTGAATATAGGATACCAGATCCGGAATAAAAAATACCAATAAATATCTCATAAACATACTAATACCAGCAGCTTTTCATGGAATAACATGTGTGTTTAATATTTCTTTATAGTCTGTAATCATATTTAAACAATGTAAAAAGAGGTGGAACAGCTGTCAAATTAGTATATAAATGAAGTAGGCTGCGAACGTCTCTCTTTTATAACCTCAAAAATGCGCGAGAAGTATCACTGGCTGATGGCGAAGTGAGCTAATTTTAATCGTTATTAAGTGCTTAAGTGAACGGATCGCCATCATGCCGTCTAAGAAGAGAAAATACAATGCAAGGTTTCCAGCTGTAAGTTGAAATTTGGTGTGAGACGTCCACAATAACATCAAAACTGGTGTTGTTTTCGTCAATAATTCTGTGATATTGGTGATATGATGATCTTGTCTGCTTGTAGGGAAGAATCAAGAAGATCATGCAGACTGACGAGGAAGTGGGAAAAGTGGCGCAGGCTGTACCAATCATAATTTATATCCTTTTTAATTGATGGTCCAATTAAGCTCAATGAATCGTATGCGAGTATAGGGATTGGTGTTAGGATGTATTTGGAACGTTATTTGTAGCCAGAAAAGCATCCTATGGTTATCTCTTGTGATCTCGTCCTACATTATTCAAATGGGCATATGTAGATTGATAACTGCGTCATGCATTTCGTGTGCGTTTGTCTTTGTTTGGTTTGGTTTTATTACTTTGTCCTGTTTTGTTTTACTCTATACAGTTATTATTTTGTTTGGTACTGCTCTATGATCCTAACTAATATACTGGTATTATTACTAATGCTAATAAAAAATATTTGTTTCCTTTCAGCAGTAGAGATTCGCCTTTATAAAATTGAGTAGAAATGATTTAAGCTTTTTGGAAATAAGGAGTATGTTTCTGTTTTAAACAATACACTACATCTGTGCAAGACAAAATAGCCTTGGCAAATCTTTTTCAATCCTTAATTTAACATTTATATCTAATCATGACAACATTGGCTTTGTATGTACTTATCACATGCATATTTGTTTACCATAATTGGGCTCTATATCTCAAATAACATCATTTTCTGCATTAGACTGTTGTAAGAGGCATAAACTGAAAAGAACAGAAATGAAAAAATAATAACTCTTATCTTGCTAATAGGCACACTGTCCAACATATTACATTTTGGATATGTGTGTATTTCTGTGTGTATGTGTATATTTCTTTATCAATATCCATATTTCTTGTGAAGGAAAATGTAACTCAAAAGGGGAATAAAAACTGCTGTTGTGGTTGCTGAAAATTGGTGTTTGTTTTTGAAACAGAACACCTTTCCAGAATGGTGAAATTCATAAATACCTACATGAAATAAGTGTTTTGTGTTTAAAATAACTTATCAATTTAAGTGGTGAATTCAAGAATGTGGTGTAAAGCATGTACTTTTAATGTAAAAGTAATTGGGAATACAGATACATATGTGATAAATTTATCAATTATTATTTTGCTGTAAAACAAATTGACAATTTAAATTCCAAATACCTGTTTTAATGTGAAATTCTATATATAACTATCAGTGCTGCATATCTTTTTGACTGAAAAGTTAGGTATAATATTTTGTGAGTCATTGTTATTTTGCTTTAAATATTATTATCTATTTATATAAAGGTAGGATTCCATAACATGTGACATATGGCACATCTGATCCATGTCCATTTAGAATGTAATCATCCATATCAATATATTTCTTGCCACAAGTTTCGTTCTTAGAAAGGGCAGGGTTTATGCCATTTGCAACAGTGGGAATCCTTGTAGAGAGATATGAGTTTGTAAGTGTTTATTAATAGCTAGAATCCTGTCATAAAACCTTATCCTATTCTTGTCTATCGCCACACCAATATTCACCATAATCGGTTTAATCTGCGTGAAAGCGTTATAGATAAATTTACATTCGTATTTAAGTATAATATTAGTAAGAATTAAGTTACTTTAGTATTGAAGTAGAGCTCAGAGTGATGACTGGAGTTAGTAATAGACTATTTATAGTTGATTAAGAATTGAATAGATTGGCTCATCCAGTCCAGCAAGCTCTATAAGTCTCCGTTTATACAAACCACCACAGAGAGGAAAGTACATTTAGAAAAGAGTTTTGGGTCATTGAGATAGTCCGGATTTTCGAGTTTTCACTCTGTTTTAGTTGCATAATATTTCAATCAAGTTTAGCTAGAAACAAAATACAAAATTTGTATGATGTTTTATCGCATGTCTACTGATTAGGCATTATACTGTGCGCATTTCATAATCATTCTTTATTTGTAGCCTGCTACAGTTACCCAGTTTTCATATAATATATTTCAGAAACTGCCTGCAGGGAAACAGCTTGTTTGTTGAAAAAAATATAGTAAAGTCGTTTGTACAAAGATTGAGTCACCTTGGATAACACTTGTGTACGTAGAAACTGGTGGCGATTTTTTTTATTTGAAGTTTTAACTTAGACTCGAATATTTTAAAGAGAAAAGATTTGATTGTTTGTTTGAGAAGAATGGGCTCGGAATCTACTGGGCCGATTCGAAAAATTATTTTACCATTAGAATTTTACATTGTTCCTGATGAAAATAGACTAAAATATTTACAAAAACGTTAGGGATCCCTATAAAAACTTCGATAATGTAACCCAATGTGTGAAAAAAATCCATATATCGCGTACGCGTAGTTTTACAGAGGACATTATCTACAAATATATGTGCAATAAGATAAGTTACAGTTACGTCACAATAACTATTTTTTCTAGAAACTGGCTCTTCCGAAGCGAATCAAAAGCAGTTTCTATATTCGGTGCAAATTCCAGAACGAATTTGCACCTAGTACTAGATATTTTTAAGCTATTTACTGAGTTTATAGCTTTACCATCAACCGGATTCAGTAAGTTGCTATATCTGAAGTTGGTCTGCAAGCATAGAATGAAGATTCTTTTTCATATAAGGCCAGAATTAAGCTTTTTAAAGTATCTCAAGATCTAAAGTACAAAAAGGTTCTATACAAAAAATAACACGGTTTTTCCTCTTGAGTGTCTATTTACGTTGAGCATAGCGAAAGGCACTCGATTAGTCGCCCACGAGTGACGTTATTCGGCAAGTTTTGTTGTCCTAGGTCCGTTGCCTTTTATTGCTCGGTTTATTTGTACCGGGCTTTATTCTGAACTACGGACATGTAAAAATAGATGCTCTCAACTAAATCAGCAACGAGTTATTCAGTTTTTATTTAAATAAACAGAATAATCGCTTCCTTGACCCAAATTCCCCTTGACTTCCAATTTTCAAGGTAATCGATTATGTAGATTTCTAAAACACAATTGCATATAATATATTGTTTGTATGACTATTTAAATATTCTTATTAAATTAGTACCTGTAAGATTTAGATACTTTCGTGCCTATAATTTAAATTAACTAACGCACTCAGTCGTTCATGGTAGCTTAAATCGGTCCTTAGCAGCGATTTATAAGGAGATTCTGTGAGAAAGGGGCGATATAACGAGGCCTAACTGCGACACTTAGTTAGTAATCCGAAATCGCTTTTTAATCAATTGTAAGTCATTCATTTCCACCCGCTGCTTTGCCTATGGTCAATAATATTTACCGGATATAAGAATTTATAGATATTTGTATTTTTTTTCACACGTTTGGTTACAATATCGACGTTTTAATACGGGCCCTCGTTTTTGAAAACATATTATAGCTTATGTTCATTAGGGATAATGAATTACTACTGATATCACAAATCAAAGAACTCAGTTCTAAAGGATAAGGTAGGATTCTAATGGCTAAAGAATTTTTCAAAACGGCTCAATAGTTTCGGTGCGTTATCTCCTCAAGCAAACAATCAAATTTTTTCATGTTTATAATACTAGTATATAGTTGGGTAGCATCAGATAAGTCTCTCGCGATCACGGGTGAGGTCCTTAACTCAGATTACCTTATCACCTCGAACGCTAGAACTGTTCGTGGAATCTCTTCTGTCCAAGGCGATGCAGGTGACGCTCTCGCGAAACGCCAAGACCCTGAGCCCGTCGCATGTAAAGCAATGCATCTTGGCGGAGTCACGGTTCGATTTCCTTAAGGATTTGGTAAGTTTTCTTAATGTATAATTTGATGATAATTTGCAATGGCTATTGGTAGAATTCGGTTAAAGAGGATCTACTTTTGTACATAGAAAATCTTGGACGTTCAGATGACAACTGCTTTATTATTTTTTCTACAATACTCATGTATTACCCAATATACACAACACTTTTCCCTTAATACAGTTAACCTAAGCAGAATTAATCCTAAAATAAAATACATTCATACAACACTATAATAAACTTTTATAAAGTACCTTTTATGATAAAGTGTCAAAGTCTATTCTCGACTTACCCACGACCATTAAAATATTTAAGAGACAAATTAAAACACCGCTTATACAGATAGAGTGTAAATGAGTACATTAATAACAATGTTCCACCCAAGGCCAAGAAAAAATATTTGTAATTACTATATACATGTTTTTAAAAGAGTACCGGAAGTTTTTTACGCCCGGCTTTTTTCCCTTCCGGCTTACACTAGCGTACATTGTCCTAAGTTTGTATTATCTATAAAGCCGATGATAGATAGATATTGCCAATAGAGACTTTAGGCTTTATCAATGAATTTCTTTAAATATCCTTTTACTTATTTTTTTAATTAATTTATAACTTATGTAAGGACTTTGTATTTTAAAATTTTGACTTTCGTTAAGTGAGCTTTTGGCTCCTACGACGAAATAAACAATTTTCATTTCATTTTCTTTATACTATAACACCCAATGATAAAAACGCCCAATGATAACCACGATTTAAGTAAAACATAGCAGAATATACAGACAGTATTTCATCAAAGAGAATGATCATGATCAAAAAAGACACACCATAATAACTCAATGTTAAATAAAGACGTTGCCAAGAAAACTACCTCACCACCAATCTGTATTAGAGCATGTTTAAGTATGCTTTAGGTCTTCTCAATCACTAGGAGGGACCTGTTTCTGAAGTAGGGCCTTATGGCATAGCTAGCCAGCCAGGAAAAACATTTTAAGCATATGTTACACTGTACAGAATAATTAAATTTAAATGCATAATATATATCAAATAGCAATAAAAAATATATTTATCACTGTAATAGTATTAAATGTGCATTTATAATTTTTTTTGTGTCTCGCCATTATCTGCACATAGTACACCATCAGGTAGCCCATTTAGATGAAAACGGAACAAAGAATAATGATAAAATTACTGGTCATTTTCAGGTTAAGAACATACCAGATGTTTCGGCGGCGGAAGAGAAAGAAATAATGAGTGCTGAGAGTTCACCAAATTCTTCTAGGTAACATTAATTCAATTCAATTATTGTATCCTGATTTTAAATGTCAGTATGTGTAAAGATTTCCGACCCATAATTAAAGCAGTATATTTGTAAAGTGAGAGTGAATAAATAATGTGTTATTAATTATTATAATAACAATCCCCGCTAAAGAAAATATGTCATAACATGATTTACATTGAAATATGATTTAAAAATAAAATATTAGAGCCTATTAAAAATATGCATTTTAAATTTAAATATTTGAATAATAAATATAGCAAATATCAGGATATCAAAGCTGTCATTGCATTACTTTATTTGTTAGTTAAGTTACTAAATGATTAACAAATGTATATGACTGCGGGTTTATTTTTAATTCCAGATATTCAGACATGTCAGTGCCTCCTCGCAGAATAGCGCGGGAGGACTCCAATAGTTCAAGTAGTTCCGACCTTAGACTGCAACAAGCCACCAGGGATGGACTCAAGCGAGGCCTCTCATCAGAGACCGAACGTCGGGAAACCGTCACCTCCGGGGCACTGAGCGACGTCGCCATCGACCTGACCAAGCGACCAGAGGAGAGGCGCACAGCCAACTTCTACCAGGAGACGCTAGTGACAGATGAACTACAGCACCGCAGTGTGATAACTCTGAACCCCACCTATGCAACACCGCAGCCTTCGACGTCTACCTCCGCCCCCACCTTCACGGTTCTAGAGCCTGTGAAGAAGGTCGTCATTCCCGTGCCAAAGCCGGAACACAAGTTCCAAGTCAGTAGAAGCTCGCCACCTCGCACGGCCGTCACACCGATGTCGCCAGTCCCAGTCACACTCGTCAACCAACCAATCCTGAATATAGACTTTTCTAGAAACTTGGGTAAACCGGAGATCAAAGTCCTAGACACAGCGGTAGCCACCAGAGTTTCGGTTCCGAAGAATTCCAAGATTCAGAGGCAAAATTCTAAAGCGAAGGAAGTGAAAAGACCCGAGCCTAAGCCGGCGCTGGTGACCCCCGTCGACATAGATCACCTCAATTCTGGTGACCTGCAAATAGACGAAGACTATGATACCTGAACGTTCGTGTGTAAGTTTGTTTGTTTTTATTTTTTGTTGTGCTATGGTTTTAGTGATATGCTGTGATATCTGTTATCCAAATAGGATTGGATGGTTTTTTATTTTAATAGATTTAGTGACATGAGATTTTCTGAAATAACATAATTGTAAAAAACGAAATAGACTGATGATACATCGAATATAATTATATGTTTTTATAACTAAAAAATAATCTTAGATAAAAAAAACTGAATACTTTAACCTAATAATTGTAAAGCGTTTTCATATTTATTGTATATATGCAAATTATAATTTTCATACATTAGTCATATTTAGAACATAGGTGACAACTATGCTGAATGAATTAGGGTTTTTAGTTGAGTGTTTTTAAATTACTTTGTATTTTGTAAATAGAAGCATTTTTTTCATAGATAACGAGATAAAAAGCAAGTATTTATAATATACATATATTTGAATACATATATTTGAATACTGCGACTTATTCTGAGACAAAATATCAGTTATATTTATCTGCATATAACATGGATCTCATCTGACTGATAGACATATTTGAGTATATTTAATTTTTGCGTACAGTTGCGTGAAGAAAAGAATTGTAAAACTTAAAGATCTAATGCACCCGCTGTTGAATATTATGACATAAAAAAAATTTATGTTGGAATTGACAATTTGAAGAACCTGTTGGGGTTATGTAATAGTAACAATACATTAATCACGAATATTACTTAAAAGATTACAAAAGAATATCAAAACTGAAGTTTCCTATCTTATGGTATATTTATTTTTGGACATTGACAGCCCTACAATTAAATAGTCTTGAATGGATAAGATGACGATGAATGAATGAATAAAGGTTTTTTAAATTATATGTAAAATATTGAGAAATAACATAAGTATTATATTAATTTCAATATTTATATTATTATACATTGACATTGTTTTAAATCGCTTTCAATTATTAGGGTAGTGAAAATAAATTATAATGAACTCAATATTTTTGTATTGTGTGAAAAAACCTTATTTGGATAACAATTTCACTAATTTTGTTTACCATGTTAAGTTTTAGGTACACGCGGTAGGTTTGATATTGTTTTTTGTGTCCGAAGTTTTGGTTGCATGTGTGAGTGAATGATGATAATGTTTCAGGTACTTTATGAGATTCGCAACGTTCTTTAAAATAAGTAAAGTCTCGTTGTATTGACTATAATCAAAACACTAAATACCGTAAACAAAGTAAGACAAGGTCCTTTCAGTGATAAAGAAAAATATATTGTGTTGCAAATTTTTCAACATAAAAACTTGATATTTTTGTATATCTGGTGTGACTCTTGCAGTATGTTGTTAAATTGTTATTTTAAAATACATTAGAAAATACAATGGAATGTTATGAAAGGCTTTAATGTTATATAATATGAACTTCTGAAATAAGAGGTATGATTTGGACGACTGGACTATATCTGTTTACAAAGAAAATGTTTACACCCAGCGGTGTGTAAGTTATCTAAAAGTGAAGTCGATTTGACTTCATTATTTGTACCTAATATTTAAGCGAGATACTAATGTACTGACTGCTCGATATTAAAACCTGGTAATATGGATCTTATGTCAATGAACAAGTTTTTGGAAGCATATAAAATAGTTGAAACCAAAAAATATTTGATTGTAGTAACTTCTAGCTTTCGCACTAGATGGCGCAACATGATACTCAGAATATATGAGAAGCTTTTTATATCGTTAAATGCTTGTCATAAATAATACTAAAGATTATACATTTCTTACATAAATAAATAGCGTAAAAATAAGCAAAATTGTCAGAACTTTGATCAGAAATCAAGGCATTCAATGTAGTTTCGAGTGATACTAATCTTGTAAATATCATATTTAATAATGTTTATTGCCAGGTTTTCCTATTGGGCGTTCATGTTGCATTTTTAAATTGGAATGTTTGTATGTATTCGAAAAAAAAAAAACGTACTAGTCTTGGGACGTAACATTCGACTAGAGAAGTAACTGACAAATACAGTTTTTTATTTTTTATTTTGTTTTTTTTTTTTAACTGTCTGTTATATTGTAACTGATTTCAGATGCGATTAGGTATAGTTTCTAGTCCTGTACGGATATTAGGATCTTATATAAGTGGGAGGGTCTTTGTAGATGACAATAAGTAGATCTTCCGTAGCGCCTCATGTCATTTGACAGAGTTATAAGGATGTGAGAAATTTTTAGAATGTTTTGCTACTAGTACGTATGTGAAGGCGTTAAATCGTGATAAGGTATTCCACATAGCCGTCACAATCAGTAATGAACTTTCCTCGATTCCTGTAGCACAAAGACGTCTTAAACGTAGCCGTAAACGTGTTCTAGAACTTGTAAGTGTAGCTAGAAATTCTTAGAATTTTGTCCTCCGATCAGCTCAATTTTCTTTATACTGTAGAGAAAAAATTGTTATTTTAGGCGCAACTGCGCATGAATTTTATGTACGAAATAATAGATGCAGCCGTGCCGGATATGATGACTGGACGCGGTCGATTATCTCGGAAACCTATCGATAGAAATTCACATGGGCGTACCCAGTACCCCTGACATGAGGGGGACAACCAAATTTTTTTAAACAATTTAATATTTTGTGCTATGTAAAATATTAGTTTTTGAGAACTATATGGATTCAAGGAAGACCGCTGACCCTCCTCCGTCAGTACGCCCATGGAAATACATATAAAACGCGGTCGCTTTGCGTGCTGCGATTACCATAATATACAACGACTAAAAGAGATTGTAACATGGTACCCAATTTTTACTTGTGGTCAAAGAAATCCTAGCAATGATTCTTAGATAGGAAAGAGCTAGTTATATGATATTACAAATTTTGTATAATTGAATATATAATAAGGGAGTAAAATATGTTATATAATGTTTACGCTACCTGCAGCTTGCGCTTAAATTGTTGCATAATTTTTAATCATTTAACATGATTTGAGTCCGCACACGCGGTACCATTAAACGGTTATGTCTTGTTGTATAAACATTTGAAAATCCGGCACCAAAGCCAGCTATCAAGCTAAAAAAAATTACATCTTTAGTATCTTTCGTTGTTAAGTTTATAATATATGGCAAGTGGTTTGTTTCTGTATAATAGGTTATAGAGCAAAATTTTAGATTTGTTCTTCCAAATATCCAGATATAGTATCTAGCAGTTTGTGCCTCTTCATATTTAGTAATAGTTCGTTTATTGGAAACGAATCCGTGATTTTGAATACATGTCAATTTTATCGCTCCAAAGTGAAACAGTTTCACAAATGAATATTTAAATAGGCTAAGTTTAAATAATAATGACGATACGAAAGCAATAATGAATACTTATGCATAGAGAAATTATGACAATCAGCAGATTTTAAGAAAAGCCATAATTATTTTATTATAATGGCGTTTCAAGATGGTTGTTTGGAAATACATATTTATGACCATTTATTATGCTACAAATATGTTGTAAATTATAATAGAAATATAACTTGGTGATACATAAAACGTTGTTTAATTTGATAAAACATCATATTATCAGGGACAGCTACATTCCGTGAAAAGTAGGTACTAATGTACTACAAATAAAACTATTTCTTTTTTTCTTTCTTGTAATATAAGTCAATAACAATATCATTATATAAAACTCCACTACGGTAACTAACTCCAACGCCATCTATTGTTGAGAAGCTAGTACTAATGGTTATTTTTCTAATCGCCTAAAATAAAGTAATTT
>DWJZ01001043.1:0-25935 GCA_018249125.1 Asbolis capucinus | reverse complement strand
ATTCAAAGTTCATTTGATAACCTTGTACTTCCATTACAAGAGCAGATCTATGATATCATAAATAAATATCTTTAGACAAGTCACACACGGCCATCTGACCCCAAACTAAGCGTTAGCTTGTACTATGATGATAAGACAACTGATAAATATATGCACATATATTTAAATACATACTTATATATATATTTATACCTAGATCACATCGTTGCTTACCATCAGGAAGGATCGCGGTCAAGCACTTATTTATAGAAGGTAAAAAATACACAACAAACATTCCTGGTCATCACAGAAATTTTTGACCTGGTTGGAAATCGAACCTTCGGTAATGATAAGTAACTCTAGATAACTTTATATAAAAAATACTGTTTTAGTTCTGACACATACATACAAATATTTAAAGTTGTAAGATGCGTAGACTCGATTTGGATTAAATAGGCCTTGTCTAATAGCTTAATCCACAGAACGCCAATAAATTAGCCTACGCAACAAAATAAAACACTACCGTTGATTTGAATTCAGTTTTGGTATTCAACCATTTTTTACCTGCCTTAAAAGATGACATGAAATAAAATTTTATTCGAAGTTGGGTTTTACACTTTTCAGAAGTCTAAATACATTATCGCTTCAACAAAACCCTACGGCGAGTGGTCTTGGAAGAAGAAGCGGCAAGAAACTCCCAAAGAGTTCTTTTTTCGAACTCACAGATAGCACTTACTACTTATTAAACTCATGCCCAAACATTTTTAACATTAAAATATTCATCCAGTTTATACCTTTCATCGTAAAATTGCTTGTGACGTGAGGTTTAAATTTACAATATGGCATTTCTGTTAATTTTAATGGAATTTTATTACAGATTTTAACACATCTACCCAAAAACGAGCCAGCAGTTTTGCTCAGTCTGAACTTTCGTACAATCAATTTCGCTTTATTCCTCATATTAATACTTGTTAACATAATTACCTTTGCTTTTAATATTCGCAACACATTCAAACGGCTGTGTTAAATCCATTAAATACATAAAAATTCAAACAAAATTTACGACTTGTTATTAATGACAGTATTTCAAACTAAGTGGAAAATTCGTAACGTTAAGCTCTCAGTTTTAAGAAGCAACAGTAAGCTTCTAGATTGTTGCGAGCGCAGGTCTTGACCCAGATCCAAGGAAGGCTTGGGTTGTAGTGGTTATGCCGAGAAAAGATATCGAAGATTAATGGAGGGTGAAATATGTTAAGGATGATTTAAAAATTGTAAAACGAAAACAATGTTCTAATAAAATCAATCAAATGCGAGTAAGAATTTTACGAACTAATCAATCAACTAAATCATTTGTAATGCTGGATTAGGTTAACATGATATTTTTTTTTTTAGAAACGAGCAGATGACCTGAGCACCGATTCTCTTTTTATCAAACAATTCCAAGGTTATTTACGTTCATTAGTCTTTCGATTGCTGTCCAGCTGGATTTTGGTATTCACATTTATATTAACGGCGCTTCAATAGAACTTCAGTTCTATCGGAATCGAATCACAGTTGATATTTCGTTGATGAACGATGTCGGATCGATGTAATTTATATTACTTGAGCTTCAATAGAAATTCAACTGTTCAGGATCGAAGACATTTCTTTCACGAATCGATGTCATTTGGGAGCAGTAAAAAGCCGATTGCGAAGTACCAAGTTACGTTTCAACGACAAAGTCGCTAGGACAACCCTACGACTTGAGAAGCGAAAATCTGCAAAAAATCTCATGTACTCGTATGTTTGAACGTATCCAATATTAGAAGAGATTCTTTCCGACGAATTTTTCAATTCCTCTGCTTAGTTACTTCAGTATTGGGATTAGTCAATTTGTGAGCTAATTCCAAAACATGTGCCGGGATCAGGTACCAATAGACTGAGAGATATATTTACAGGCTTCAGGCAAGTTGTGATTCTGAAAAGGAAAATATTAGTAACCAAGTTGGTACCCGTATTTACAAACGGATCAGGTACATCTTTCGTTACGTAGTCGATAGCACGCGCCAGACTCACTATTCCCAATAGTGGAGCTCGTAAAATCTGTTATTTACTTCTGCTTCTACGGCATGTTGATGGGGATTATATATTTCAGTAATATTGTGGTTGTCAATTCTGTTACATCACCGAAATAGTGCTGTTTCTGAATATTGAATACAGATAAACTAGTAAACTGGTAAACTAAATAACAATTGGGATAACCGCCATCTAGTGAAAATGGTTACAATTAAATGCAATAAATAAATACAAATATCTTTGGATAACTCACACACGGCCATCTGACCCCAAACTAAACGTTAGCTTGTATCATGGTGATCAGACAACTGATAAACATACATATATAGTTTTAAATACATATATAGATATTTCCATCCAGACACAACAAATATTCCTGCTCATCACAGAAAAGTTTGACCTGGGTGGGAATCGAACCCACGACCTCGGTTTAGCAGCCAGATTCACTAACTACTAGACCAATCGGCCTATCACAATGAATGAATGCAGCAACAAATTATTCAATTTCACACTAACGAAAACATAATGGGAGTTGCTACCAATCAATGCCTTCCAAAATGACACGGAATCCAAAATGTATCAAAAACTACAGCTTGATTGAATGATTATTAACCCAAAAAAGTTCAAATTTATAACGTAATTGATAATTTATTTTCAGAAACATTTTACATCAATTGCGGTCTCCTCCCTCTAAATTTCAGAATACCTTTATATAATTAGTATGGATTTAAATTTGTAGCCAAGAATAGTGATGACAATCATATGGAACAGCTAATCTCAAGAAATATAATATTAATGTGTAAGTACTTAAAAGTATATTAAGATGGATCAATGTTCCCAATAAAATTAGACCCAGGAAATTGTGGGATTTTGATGAACTAAATAGGCGAATAAACGGTTTGGCGCAAGAAAATCTTGGCAGCAAGAAAAGAAGTTTTAATTACTTATTGTTTTTAAACTCAATGGTTCGCAATTTCTCAGTTCCAAAAAAAGATTAATAAATTCATTTACTGATTTATAGTCTGACGGTTTGTATATTGGTGTCTCCAACTGGAGGACCTGAATGCGAATCCTGCATCCACCTTTAATTTTCAAATTAATGCATATTAGAAACTTGCTTCAGCGAAGGAAGGAAACCTGTACTCCTGAGATTTCGCAACAAACTTCTCTTTGCATAAAGTTTATCCTACACATTGTAAGGAGAGACTCGAACCCAGCAATGAGACAGTTACGGGTTGATTATAGAACAGAAAGAGGATTCAACAGGCCAGTTAGTATGGTTATTGAACCTGACTGCTTCACCGAAGGTCATTAATTCGATTCCCAGGTCAAATTTTTCTGTGATGAGCAGGAATATTTGTTCTGTGTGTCTGGATGTATATATGTATGTTTATAAGTTTTCTGATCATCCAATTGCAACCTAACGCTTAGTTTGGGATCAGATGGCCGTTTGGGTGTATTCCAAAGATATTTATTTATTTATTATTCCCCTTGTTGAATTTGGATCGAATTGGGATCTTTACGTTGATGTCGATATCTTCCGTAAGTCTGACAGTCAGGTGGTATTAAAATAAGGTTCTCACGGCGGAAATTAAAGACTATTCGAATTTAATGTTCAACGTAACAAGGAAAAGCGTTTGTTGTATGATACAGCTTGAGAGATATAGAAAATTTCTACAATTTCCTAATTTTTCTTTAGAATATATATTTTTTTGTGTTTTAGAATTCTGTTTCCTTGTTTTTGTAATTGTTAATTAAAACTTTTGTGTTTCTAAGGAATACACAATACAGTATATGCTATCGTATTGTAACCCTATTCAACAATTGGAACCTAACTCAACCTTGAAAAGAATAGGTAGGATATAAAAAGATGGTATGTCCAATACGCAGAGCAATTATTTTTTTATTTAAAAAAAGATGAAATTAACTCTCTTGGACTTCTATGTGATATTCGGTACGTATTGAAAACAATGGAAATACAGCCTTTCTAAAGAAATTAACCTTATCCAGAAGTCCAGAAGTAACAGTCTAAATCATGTTTTGAAGGATTTAAAATCAATGACCCACTAATAAGCAAGGATTTGCTCACAACTGGGAATATCTAGTCCATACTCCACCACGCTCCGATGCGGAATAGTGAAGAGCTGAATGACCAATCTAAATGTCAGTAGTTTTCAAGCATAAGCCTCCGCCATATCTTCATGACTGCTCCCAAACGCTTACCTTTGATAGCGCTACCTTTACGTACCTATGAAACACAAAAGTGCTGAAGAAATCTATGCCACATATACCATCATCTTTTTAAACGTCCTAGCTGTAAAGCAACTCGCACAATCAATTAAGATCAAACAAACTGGGCTTTCAGCGTTTCATGAATTCGAATATTACTGCACTAATAAAAATATTTATAGTACTATTTTCTATACCACAGTTACTGAGCTCACTTCGTTAAAACTAGTAAATCTCTGCAAATCCTGGCACCTGCTCTGATCAAAGCAAAGTTCTCACTACAGCTCACTTCACTTCGCTCGCTTCACTATTAAATCCTATTTCAATTTAAATGAAAGAAAAATTCTGATAAAGACGAACTAGCATCTGTTCCACTTCTACTCCAAAACATACAAACCATTTCATTTTAATTTTGTTTTGTGGGCTAAGCGTTTAAATGCTTACAAATTATTCTTTAATGGCTTTTTAAAAGAAAGAAAGAAGGGAACTTAGAAAGGCTTTTTAAAGAACACTATTGCTTTATAAAATTTCTTTAATTACGTATCAAGTTTACGAATCTGGAGATAAAGGATACTAATGGTTACACCGACACGTTACTTGTCAAGAAATAGACCCGCTTCCTGAAAAGAAGAAATAAAAACTTTCTGAGAAGGATTGAAAACTCTTTTTAACTCTTATTCTATCCTTCTCGCTTAGCCATACATATCAGCTATGGTAGCAGTGGCCTTTGGGTTAATTCTCATCTCTCCAAATAATAATCCTTCTTGCTGCTCGAAGATAATCCGCTTCCTCTCGACAACAGAATATCGTCAAAGCTACCGTGATCAATAATGAGACTATTCTATTCCTTCTATTGTTCTGTGACAATTAACAGAACTTCCCTCTAAGCTAATTATTACTTCGTAACTAAAACTGTAACTAGGTTACGTATATACAATATCAACACTAACTCTAACTAGACAGTAGTTCCAGTTCTTATTAGATCTGTAATCCTCTATGGAGATTCTCACTTAGTCACGGCTGTGGGCTTATGAATGCAAATTCAATTTCATTCCAGCAGCCTGTTCGAGACTCGGCTCATTCATTCGAATTCCTGTTGCAGATATGCTGGACTAGGTGAATTAGTCTTGCTTGTAATTAGCCTTCGTTCTTTCTAGGTTAGTTACGTGTGTTTCTAGATTTAACGTGACGTTTATTTTATTATTAGAATTTAAGAGTATCAGAGATGTAAGTGAGTACGAGAGTACATTTTTTGGGCGTTTGATATTAGAGTCTGTGTAGTAAAGTTGTTAGTGGCAAATCCGACCAATTATGAAAAAAAAAATTATGCTACCTCTATATACATAATCAAAACACGTCCTTGATACTTGTTTCTCTGTTTATTTAAAAAAATATATCAATTTTTAACCGTGCTCGAGTGGCGTAACCGAACCATTTTAGGTCCATAGAAAGTCATTGGATGGGCCAAGAAAACTTGTCACATTGTAATGTAATTTTGATGCCTTAATGCCTTAAGAGTGTTTCCCAACAGAAATAATGAGTCTATCTTAATATAATATGTACTTTCCAATATCATAATTATGAAATCTGTAATAGTTTAATGTTACCAAGATATTATTTCTATATGGTCTTTGCTTGTTACTCTTACTTGATTTAGAGACTTAAATAAAATTTATAATTACTAAATTTTGTTAAAAATGCTGTCATTTCTGAACTCGTAGAGTCTTGGGCTAGAGGCCCCGTTAGACCTGGGGTCCGTAGCATTTTGCTAGATACGCTACCCTACAGTTACGCCACTACATACGTACATACAACATACTCAGTGGATCAATATTCGATTGAGCTCTTCATTAAAATTTTCAATATCGTCAATTTTTTGAAGATTAAAGATGTTCTGGGGGTCGAGACAATTCCACCCGCACCTGACTTCAGCGCAATAACTCACTGTGATTGGTTCCACAGTTCTATTAGATTTGAAATCCCTTGTAACCCCTTTCAGTTATCTCAGTTAGTCGGCCACGGGCTTACAAATGCAAATAGAATCCGCTCCGTACTCGTTTGGCGTCCTGCATCGTGCAGATTCAATAGTACCTAGTTTAAAGTTTAAACTAAAAAATGTATATATTCATCACAATTTTTTTGATTCAAGAATTTTCTCGTAACAATTACTCTTTTACTTCTATAAGAGACTTATCTAATTCCTATTCCACCATCGAACCAGCCGAGGTACAGGCAGGCTCGTCGTAAACACCTCGCCAGTACGAACGGCGCACTTTGTCTCGTATTTTATCACCCGTATCGCGAAGCACTTGGAATAAGTTACCCGCGTCGGTGTCCCGTTACAATGTAAATATTTCAAGTCAAGAGTAAATAAGTTACTAAGTTAGTGCGTTTTACCATCGAAGACTTCATCGCCACTTACCATCAAATGAGATGGTAGTCAAGCCTTAACTTATTAATGGTAAAAAAGCAGATGCTTAAACACATTATTTTTATTTGCCACATAAATACTCAACAAGGTTACCTGAAAATCGCATGGCATAGGCTTCCTAGCCGCTAAGAGAGTCAAGTGGTGAAGTCTCATTAAAAGTTTGATAAGCAAACTATATAATGAAAACTAAAGAAGAAGGAGTTGAAGAGGTACTGAACTACCCTTTAACATCGAGTGAACTGACTGAAATTAGTATAATCAGAAATAATCATTATCATAAATATTTATTTATTAACAAAAACAATTACATTACTAAGTGGCTAGAAACTCCTTTTAAACACAAGGTGCCTGTAATAGGAGCCTCTGCTCTTCCACAAATGAATTAATCATTATAGCTACAAAGATAAATATATATTTAAAAAAATGTGATATAAAATGTGGTAGATATTATTGGCGGCTTAGAAGTTCAACTTTCCAGCCAGATCAGGAGCGGTTGACGAATCCAGAAGGAATCCGGAAAGAAGAGAGAAGAAAAGTTAAGTTAGAAGTGATTAGTGCTATTAGTGTACGGTGTCGTGGGTATACTGACGCAAGGACAGTGCCGTCAGCGTAGTGACGCGAGTGTTGTGTCGCTAGTACAGTGCGCGAGTGTGGCGAAATTAGTGCAGAGACATTGGTTCCTGTGGTTATACTGAAGTTATTTTTTTTTAAATAAAGAGACCATCTACACAAACCGGCCTTATTCAGTTCCTATCCGACACACTGTCGTAACATTATTATATATTTTGTACTTTTTTATTTATATTTAATTTCTAATATTATAATAGTGCTGTATATCTATGGAAACTGAGTGGACATCGAACCCGCGACCTCCGTCTTGGTACTCAGGTACTAACCACTAGACCACCAAGCCAGTCGTTAAACCTAAATTAACTGCGTACAGTTAAAAAACAATGATTTTGTACAAAAAAAGTGTACAAAAGAGTGAACAAATTATTCAAAGTAAGGTTTAACGTGCTTAATATATTCAGGTTTCGATATTTCCTATTCCGAATGATTCTGCAATTCTTATAAGTTAAATCTCCACGGCGATCTCACTTAGGCCTGAAGCTTACGAATGCAAATAAAAAATCCGACTGTCTATCTAGTTTCAGAATTTATAGATATTTCTAGTAGATATATTTAGGTTCAAGTGAGAGATGATCGGCTACAGAATCGATTAAATATTACGTATTTTTCTTGCCACTAATAAATAAATAATATAAATATCTTTAGACAACTCACACACGGCCATCTGACCCCAAACTAAGCGTTAGCTTGTGCTATGGTGATCAGATAACTGATAAACATACATCAATACTTTTAAATACGTACTTAAATAGATATTTCTATTACACACCCAAACACACAGAACAAACATTCCTGTGCATCACAGAAAAGTTTGACCTGGGTGTGATTCGACCCCACGACCTCCGGTGTAGTAGTCAGGTTCACTAACCACTAGACCAACCGCCTGTCAATATTATAAGGATACTGACACGGGCCACATTTTGTGTCGTCATCGGGAAGATCACAATCAACGCCAAGTTACGTCGTGTTAATGGGATCTGTATGAGTACAACAATGAAATACGGGCCGCAGATTACCGACCGCTGCTCTAACCTACGCGTTGCCGAAACCCGTGTTCTCAATAGTGGGCCGTTGAATGAAACCAGTATACGGAAGAATTGTTTAAATCCTTGATGAATCTATATCTACTAATAATAAAAATGTAATGGGGTCTATTCTGTAGATTACTTTTATTTTTTATTTTTGATGCAGTGTATCTTTATAGTTTTGTTATCGAGAGACCCATTTTTTTTGGATTTATTGTCTGTCTGTTCGAGCTGCATGCAAAATACACTGAACAGGTTTAGATGAAACTTGGCACGCTCGTAGTTTAAAACCCGAGAATGGTAATAGGATATGTTTTATACCAAAAAATGGCTTAGTTCTCACAGGATAACAGCTTAAAATTAGTATGGCAACTCCAAAACCAAAAGACTAATTTAGATAAAATTTAGCATGTTGGTAACTTCTGTAAAGATTATAGAATAGTTTTTATCCCACAAAACTGCTTTGTTCCCATGGGATAATAGGTTAAAGTTAGTATGGCAACTCTAAAACTACTGGATAACTCTTCCGAAGCGAAGCGAATTGCTCTCGAATTTCTAGTGCTTGTATATAAAGTTATTCTGAACGGAATAGATTGGAGGAGGCCTTTGCAAATTGGCAAACGGACGTACAGAGAATAAAGAAGCACCAAATACGCGAATAAATTTTTATTTTTTAATTAACATTAACATTAAAATAAATATATAGCTATGTAATAGTGCACTAGTGTAAACAAGGAAATTGTACATTTAATGTCCGAATAAAAAGCTTATTATTATATTAAGTCTATAAGAATATTACAATGATATCAAATAGTATGCAGTACGAAAATCACTTGTCGCTAATCAAGATGTATTTTATAATTGACACAAATATTATCCGCGTTTCAATTATCATCAGCTGCACTGTCAGATCAATTTGTGACGATGAGTTAATTACTCACACAACCTCGTCTATTAAAATAGAAGGACTTTGGTGTTATACTATCGTTTGGGATTCTGTAGCGTAGCGTTCAAAGCGTTCATTGTTTCGATTGTAAACGATCGAACAAGTTAAGCAACAGCAGGCGCGGTCGGTAAGAGGATGGGTGACCGCTAGTGTCAATAATTTCAAGGATGCTTCCGTGATTTAGAGGGCACATTAAGACTTCGGTCCCGATTATAAACGGCATACGAAACTTCCATTAGATTTAGCAATATCCCCTTCGCCAATCCGCTTTGGAGGAACCTGGTGGAAGCCTCCTCAATATGAATAGTAACTCGTGCTCAGTAAATAAATAAATATCTTTGGACAACTCACACACGGCCATCTGAACCCAAACTAAGCGGTAGCTTGTGCTATGGTGATCAGACAACTGATAAACACACATATATACTTTTAATTACATACTTAAATAGATATTTCGATTAAACACCCAGACACACAGAACAAACATTCCTGCTCATCACAGAAAAGTTTGACCTGGGTGGGAATCGAACTTACGATGGTGTAGTAGTCAGGTTCACTAACCATTAGACCAACCGGCCTGTTTTAATATTTCATTTGTAGATAATTTACTGCCGCAGAGTCGTTAATGGGTATTAAATTGATTCTTAGTACAGATCCTGTATACAAATTATTTTCAACATTCAAAGCGATTAACTTACATAATTACGCGTGGCATACGTCGAAATCGGCTCCTGAAGAAGAGTGAGAATCTTTTCCTTATGAGAGCCACAAATACTTTATACGTGCGGGCCACGTTTCATGTGTCGTTTGGTACAGAGGTAGAATAAAACTTGAGAAAAAACATAGACCACTTATTATCGCAGAAAAAGGGGCTGAAAAGGGGATTTAGGGGTACAGACGCAATGCCGGAAAAAGTTACAATTATATATGCGAAAGTAATTCTGTCTATATGTAACGCTTTCACGTAAAATTTTCTCAACAGGAGGAATGGCTTGTGGCCCGATCCTGGCGTCGTACGTGGGCTCCAAGCATGCCATCCTGCTCGGAGGAATAGGTCTTGGCGTCATCGGCATGATAAAGAAGGATGCCATCATGAACAATTGGGTTCTGTTTCCGAAAGCACATTCACATATGGGGACGATTAACGGTTGGAGGCGTGATTACACCTTGTCCGTGGATCCGCTAGATGGTACGTAATTAGAATAGTCCTGGACCCAGGGAACCCGGTACATGTTTTTCAGATTTTTATCTTACAAAAACCATCGATTGTGGTAGCTACTGGCATAGCAGGGAAACAAGGTACTTCGGAACACATCATGGTACCAAACCATTTGTAGGACTATATGACCGTTAACTAATTTCTATACCAAATGAGAAATGCCTAATGTGCTTGCTAAACGAACTTACTGCGCAAAATATCGAAAACCCAAACACAAACAAAAAAAAGTGAGCCGTCATGGGACGCCCAGCAGATGTGAAACATCGTGTTCGTATAAATAATATGCAATATTGTCCAATATTATTACAAGAACTAAGTATAGCATAATGAAAAAAAAACGATAAACGTCGCCACGCCAACGATTCTGTTTATACCTACGCCTATAGATGTTTCACATCAAAATTATATCGATTTTCTAAAAATTAATTACACACACAAAAAGGTTTACTAAGGCAGATGAGTGAGTTTCAAAATATAGCACGTAATTGATCGAGTCAAAATTGCCTCTTATCAGAAATTCCACCTATTCGTCAGTACATTACACATATCTTATAAAGATTGATTGGCCCTTTTCCAGAATATATATAATAGATAGGAGTCGATTAGAATGATGAAAAATCCAAAATTTCAAAGTGCATATCAGCTACAAATTTAATATTGACATAATTTTTTACAGAGTTGCAACATACTTGCGGGAAGAAGTCCTCATAACATTCTTTGTTATTTTATTTCATTAAACAATATTTAACAACAGTCGTTTGATTTCTTATTTAGAACCTATAGCTTATACCGATCCTTATATATTGCTAAATTATTTTCGGTCAAAATAAGTTTAACTTGCACACGTTTATAACACAGTAAGTCTTATATATTTGTCTAAAGATAGATTGGACGGTAAGGTGCTTAAAATGCTAATACCGATTTCATGCTGGAAATTATGGCATCAGAAGAGATTACAGAACTCAGTTGCTTGGAATTCACCTGAGGATTATGTTATCCATATTATTATTACGTTATTAATATTATTACTAGTATAATTTATTTTTCATTAGCCCAGTCTGGTTCATTATCAACCTCTAGCTTTGCCAGCCGCCATATGACTCATATTCCGGCTGTGGGGTTGAGAAGCAGTTCTTTCTTGCTACCTCAGCTGAACATAATGTGCTTCCCAGCATGAAGCTCATCTATTAGCTATTTCACAAGTCCTTCAGACACCCTTCCCACTAGCTGTACTTACCTCTGTTATCACACTCCAAGTCCACAAGCACGAAGACTGAGAGCAACGCTTTACCCAGCTGTGTCTGTTTCTCTACGTCACCGTCCCGGTGGCCGATGGTCCAGCTGTACAGGATGTCGTCCACGCAGCGGTCCAGGATCGGGCACTGCCACACGTGAACTACTCTGGAAGAAAAGGGACGACTGCAGCCCTAAAGTTTCTTCAGTCTGTGGTTCTTTTGCGCTATCTTGTTATGCCTAATGGATATGTCGGTGTATTATCTAGGAACTTTGTCATGTTGTTATTTTTATGTTATGTTATTATGGTGTTTAACCTTAAAACCTAATCCACTGAAGCTTTTCTATGTGCCATAAAACAGATTATTTATCAAGTTGGTCGTTTGAGATTAAACCAAGATTTATATCTTGCTCAAAGTGTGGCGCGAACCTATTATGTAATGAAAAGTCATGTGCGTATTAGAAGTAAATTATCACTTACTTCAGAGAAGGAGAATATCATGAAGAAACCTGCACTCCTGAGAGTTCTTTGTGAAGTTTTCTAAGGTGTTTGAAGTCTGCCAATCGAACAATGACCAACGTGGTGACTGAGGCCTATATCTCTCACAATGGGAGGGGAAACCGGAGTCCAGCAGTGGGACAGTTATGGGTTGCATAGATGAGGTATGCTTATATACTTTCACCATTAGAATACTAGCCTTGAGTAACTTGTGCTACTTTTACGGCGAGAAAGAGTACCGAAGTGCGGAGTATATTTATAAATATCTTTACCTTCCTGTTAAAACCCTGATCTGATAACTGCTATGTTCCATATCGGCATCGTTGTCCAGGTTCCTCTCTCGACTCAACCTCTCAATGCTTTCATACACGTTCGGCGTTTTGGACGCTTCTTTCTCACATGTTACGTATATTTCTGGCAGTTGGTCGTAAAACTCATCGTTCAGAATGGGTTTCTTGGCTTTCTTGATGATCTGGGCTTCCTTGAGGGGAGACAAGATGGAGCCGTGAGTGAGGACCCATCGGTTGGAGAATTTGATGCCTGAAGCCGCCACAGTCAGGATGTTGGCGTGTTCTCCGTTTTCAGAGTAGTTGTAGGAGACCATTACACCTTCGACCGCCATCTTTCCTGAAAGTTATGTCAATAAGAAGTCAATTCAATGTTTGTCCTATAAAAGAGAGTCTCGGAGAAAATCCAAGGCAGCAAATACCCCTAAGCTTAAGTTTAGTTTTCAAATATAGTTTCTGCGTTTGCAGCTCCGCCGATCGTTGATGAAAAGCTATTTAGATCCGTTCAGTAGTTTTTGCGTGACGGAGTAACAAACATCCATTCATCCTCACAAAGTCACAGCTTGTGCTTAAGCACAGTGATTGGTATTATCATCCTGATTAAGGATTATTTCAACAGGACCAGGTGTATTCCGAAACAAACATTCTTCACAGCTACATGGGATAAATTCAGTTGCTAGTCGCATACTTAGAATAAAACTTATAAATCACTATACAATATTAATAGTTTCAAAAAACTGTATAAAAAAACACCTTCCTTATTTTCATGTACCTACCCAAGTACCCGTACTAGCAAATACGAAAGCAGTTACAAGTGTTGGAAAAATACTTTCAGATATTTGTATATGGTGACAATATAAGAATTAAACAAAACACTATTTTCAATCGCCCGTGTGAAGCTGGTTCGCTAAATTCTTGTTTATCAAGAATAAAGTGAAGTACTAATAATAACTGAGAACGGCGTACATTCCCACAATGCCCACAAGTGGTTCAATTTAAATGACGATTCTATCTCAAAACCTATTGCTCCCATAAATAGCTGGAACTAGACGTTACTGGAACGATTCTAATTCTACACCAAATGACAAATTGGTTGTAATGGCGATTCTAAATTACATGTTTTATGGTTTTGCGTCCAAATATCTACCTATTGCCCATTGCTGAGGGACTCCTAGTAAATGAGGAAGCATGAAGTATATATTACGTTGCTCCAATGCGGTTTGGTGGGCGGTTAGTCGCTCACCAAATTTCGGATGTTTTTATGCGGCGATGGCATACAATACTTCAATTGAGAACAACAGAATGACGTGGCAAGCTCAAGAAATTTTGGTCACTGTCGCACCCATTCATCCTATTTCTGTCTGCACTGGCTGTTACTTTACTTTTCCGACTAATGCTCGACGCGTGCCGCCGTGAAATGAGTGTTTCAAAATGCACAATTTTTCCCATTATTTTGTTGGGCAGTGCGAACTCTGGTTTTTGAAGCACTTGGTACCCTGTAAGCTTCTAGAACTGTACCTTACACATCACAGTGCCACCATGAGTCCTTCGGAACAATATCTGTATCTACTCTTAATATGTTTATACTTCAACTATAAGAAAATGATCATTTGACGTCTGTATCTGGCCGTGAATCTATTTCAATTTGTGTCTTTTAAGCACACTATCCGTAGTTCGCTTTACATTGACGGTTTATATAAACTTTGTTTTTTCTAAAGAACCAATGTTCTGTTCTTTTAATCTTTAAGTACGTAATAACTGTATGAAACAAACTGCTTTTGAATTTATTAAAAAAGGTCATCAATAGTTTAGTTCAAGAGTCGAAAATAAAATATAACAGTTGATTTCATGGGAAACTGTTTAATTTTAATAAAATAAAAGGAATAATAGACGATCTAATTTAAGGAGCGTTTTTTTTTAAAGTGAAAACAGCAGCTTATAGGTAATGACTAAGACTGCTACGACTAGACCATAATAATAGAGTTCTTTATTTTAATACTATAGAATGGCAAACTTGACCAACTGATGAATTTAACATATATTATTTTTTTAAAGTACAAGCGTAGAAATTGACCTCGCTTCGCTTCGGAAGAAGAGTGTTCAGAGTGGCCATACCAATTTTAACCTATTATCCCACGGGAACCAGGCAATTTTCTGGGATAAAAAGTTTCCTATAACCATGTCACTCGCTATAACGGTGAAGGAAAACATCGCGTGGTGGACTATGGCCTTAACCTTTTCATTCAGAGAAGAGGCCCGTGCTCAATAGGGGGCCGTGATGGGTGAGATTATGGTTGCATAAGCTACAAAGATGCTAAATTTCATCTAAATTAGTCCATGAGTTTGGGAGGTGCCATACTAATTTTAACCTGTTATCCTGCTGGAATAAAGCCATTTCTTGGGATAAAACCTATCCTATAATCATTCTTGGGTTTTAAACTTCGATTATGTCACGTTTCATCTAAATTTGTCCAGTGGTATTTGCGTGAAGCTCGAATAGACAAACAGAAAAACAGACAATAAATAAAAAAAAAGTTTTGTTGTCTATATAGATAACAAAGCTTCCCTGCATCAGATTTTCCAAAAAATACTCAATGTACAGAATTTATTCTGTTACAGTTTTATTATTAATATAGATACACCTAGGGTGCTTGCTAGTCGCAAAAAATAGGGGAAATGGTCTCACCATTTTGTATTTTCTATAGAAATTAATTTCAATTGACTCCATTATTCTCCTTTTCATCATATATCTTTGGTCAGATAGTAGGTAAAGTACAAACAACCAACAATAAAAAATGAAATATTTTTATAGTCACTGAGTATGACAAGGCCAAATATTGGGACTGGCCGAAAAATTTGAAATAATAACAGGTATTGAAACTAGTCTTCTTAAACCGGCAATGTATTCGAAACAATAGAAAATATCGTAAACCGAAGGATCGGAATACATGTCAATAATCATCTTGAATACAGGGTGCGAACCCGATTACAAATTTTCTGAACATAACCACACCCTAGAAACAATAATGAACTATTCAGATATCCAGCGGGTGGTCGATTTTCCCGTATTTTTCTGCTATAAAAACAGGCGGCCATCTTTCTCTTCCATCACTTGACAGCGCCTGCTTGGAAGGCGCGTAAAGATATATTTTTAAAATAGTTTGTTTTTAATTTTCTTCTGTGTCAGCTCCGGTGCATCAGCTAAGGTACCGTACATAATATAACATGTATGTCCCTCATAAAAACATTCCATTAAAATATTTGTACATATATATATTTAAATCGAACGTTTTTAAAACATTATTAAGTAAGAACATATTTAACATCAGAGTTCAAAGTTTTCTAAAAATATTCACTTTTGTTAAACGTTTAGATTTCATAAATAAGTTACAATTGTATACATTTTTTAAGTTATATATTTTTTTATATAATTTCCTATCATCTTAAGTCCTACCTATCTACAAAGTAAGCAAGGACGAATGATAATAAAATGAATATTAATCAAGAATCCTCAATACATACATTGTATCATTACGTTACACAACTATAATTTATTAGATTCTGAATAAGATAAGATAAAAGGCTAAAACCTTAACTTTACACCTTCAACAAGCAGCAAGACCAGAACAAACCGATTCCCAGGCAATAACTAAATAGATAACAATTAGCTACTATGTATAATTTTACAGTGTATTCAATGTCGTATTTTATCTACAAGTGAGTAAATATAAATAATAATATAGTGGGATTACAGTGACAATTAATTATAATTTATACGCAATTAAGTTGCACTGGTTAAAGATCGCACTAGGGACATCTATATGTTGTATACGCAAACACTGTGGTACACTAAGTTAAATAGTTTCCTCGCCAGATGTCGGTAGTTGCTCTTACAAACTTTAAAATTAGGAGAGCAGTGTATACAGCGAGTTGTTTTTACTAATGTTTTTCATAAAGTACAATGTAATTTTGGTGAATATTTGAATGAATTTAAAAATTCAATTAATATATTATTTCAACTGTCATAGTCATAACATAATCCACAATTTCACAATCAGATTTCAAGTTTCCGTAGTGTAGCGGTTATCACGTGTGCTTCACACGCACAAGGTCCCCGGTTCGATCCCGGGCGGAAACAGTTTTTTTTAGTTGCTATTCCAAATCTTATTCTTAGTACGTAACGAATTATTATTTTAATGAATTGAAGATAAATAAGAAAATAATTCCTACAGCAAAAAACAAATTGTTAAAACGATATTTCTAGATCCATAAAAATATATATTAATTTGAATTATATAAGGTACACAATAATAAAAAAAACCCTAAATATAGCATTGGGGATATTTTATAAAAAAAATAAGTATGATTATATATTTTTTTATTGTTAGAACAAAAAACTCCTTCGAGCCGGATTTGAACCAGCGACCTATGGATGACTTCGATTTGTTAACCACTACAGTCCACCGCTCTACCAACTGAGCTATCGAAGGTTATTAAAACTATTTGAATTTATATAACCATTGTCATAAAGTTTTGAAGAAAAAAACCTAAGTATATTGTCGCACATAGGTGACCATAAAAAATACTAATTTAGGATATAATAACGTTTATTATTACGGATTGTACGGAATGGCCCAGTATTGAAATAGCATCTGACTTACATGTCTCGTATTAAAAAATACAACTTTGAACGCTAGTAATACATTCATAATATAAATTGATATTCTAAGTTATAAAACTTTTTTCGGGTACAAATTTATGACTGAAGATAACGTATTTTTTTTTTCTATTTCTATGTCATTGGAGATTTATTAAAAATTTATTTACTTTATCTGTATTTGAATAATTAAAATAAAATAAATGTTTACATACTAATTAAACTAGTATCATATCTGTTACTTTGATATACGTATAAACGCCAAAAACAGTTTTGCAAGCTAAAATGTTTAAAAAAGCATTTTTGCCGGATTACATAAATAATTGAATTCGGTAAGCTTATTGATATGATTATAAAAAGTTATTACCATAATTAAGAAACAGTTAAGATAATTACCTTGTAATGATTGCGACGAACCGATTAATAACATATAAACAATCGAATTAACGAGGTGTCAAAAGATTTGTAAACAACAATTATTTATATATTGAGTTATCTACGGTCCAAATAGGATAAATATCCTTACATGACCGGTCAAATGCCCCAGACATCTTCAACATACGTAGCTAAATTCATTCACCGTTACGCTAATAATGAAAAGTATCAGACTAACGGACTCGAGGCAAGTGCAATGTCAAAAGTAAAAGTTGACGTATTTTAGCAAGCCTTTATTTAACTTGCAATGTATGTTTATATATCAGTATGTTAGTATGTTTCTTTGTTACGGATCAAATCTTGCAAGCTTAATTAGACCCACTTCCTCTTACACTACGGAGCAGAAATTTTGCATAAAGTTTTATCCTGATGACAATGTTTTTTTAAGACAAGCGTGACCTGATACAATAGCCAGAATCGGCTCCAGACGAGGGAACTCCTCAACGGTTAACAATACAGTTATGAAATATTGTGTGTTTGTTTGTATTATGGATCTATAATTAGAGCTTGTGTTTTTAAATAATTTTAATGAACTTTGTTTATTTTATACCTAATATTGGGTACATTAATATTGTAATATAGCCTACATCTGCTATTTTAAGAATAAAATACGTGGTAAAATATTACAAAATGGTTTTTCTTGAACGGAAATACCATATGAATACGAAAAGTGCATAAAATTTCGTAACTGCAGGTATTGTTAGCCGTTGACGAGTTCCTTTGTCTAGAACAAATCCTAAATGCAATATCAGGCCAAACAAACCAACAAAGTCATACACTGACTAACATTATAAGTTAAATAAATGCTGAGTAAAAGAGAATTGTTTAAATTTCCACATTATTTAAATATGGAAAGTGGACATCATTATGTAAGAGAATTTTGACTGTAATTGACATCAAATGTATTGGATTGCAATTACATAAAACTTTTAAGAGCATAATCGATGCAAAAATAAAATTAAAGTTTCGTATATACATAATGATATTACAAACACAAACGAAATTGAAAGTACCTAATATTTATAAATGAAACGTAACAATTATTTCTCTTGAGAATCTTTAAACCGCTTACAATTTTCAATAGTCCGAATTAATGGAGTAATAAATTAATGTAACAAAACCGTGCTTATATTAAGTAGGTTTTACGACAATGTAAATACAACTATAAATTCTAAATTTAAATAATGAACTTCTTAATTCGAGCTTACTTAATTCATTTTAGTTATTAGTATTATTAGACTGACATAAAAAATACATTGAAACATTTTTACAGATGAAAAAGTTTTAGTGTTAGGGATGGCTTTTGTCGAATTGGTTAATGCAAAATAATATTTACATTTAATCTAAAAATTATGTATAAATCTAAATCAGCAAATAACGGTATAAAGTATTCACAGAGAAAAAGGTTTTCCTGTGTTTCCCGTTTCCCCATTGGCCTGAGTAAATACCGATATTTCTAGAGTTCCACAAGAAGCCCTTTTTATAAAAGCGGACTCATATTTATGATTTATTTTATGTAATGATAACACTAATGTAATTACAAAACATGTTATTTTAAAACTGAGTTGATGTACAACGACTTAATGATTTGATTGCATAGTTCCAGTCGACTATGGCAAATTCCTATAGTAAACAATGCACTCGGACCTTATCAATCAACTACGCTATTTCTCGACGGACTCCAGGCAGTGGGTCACTGTATTCCTCAGATAAATCACTGGAATTGTACATTTATTGTTTATGTAAGAGTTTATACTAACGAAGGTTAATAGAACAACTTGAGCAAACTCTTCCGATATTCAATAATATTTCAAAATAGCAAAAACATTTGAAAATTAACACCAATTTTGAATATACCAGAAGATAGGGGTAGGTTAACCGAGCTTTACTCAGTTAGGTAGTTAGTGTAGGTGTCTTCGAGACAAGAGTGAATAGGATTCTTTTAAGTTAATGTGCTTTACCATCTAAGACAACATCGCCACTTACCATCAGATGGGATTGTAGTCAAGCATTGACTTATAATATGTATAAAACAATCATTATTGTAACCTTATCTAGCAACAAATGCTTTGATACAAAATAGTTGGATGGCTATAACAGCAATAGGCTGCAATTTACTATAGAGGATATGTCTATCTATCACAGAAGAAACAGATCATTACTTATTTAGAATATCTGCGTTACGACATACACATTGTTTATACGGAATTTGAGAGATAAGGATTTTTTGTACATAAGAAAGTGATAAAGGACTTTGGACATATCTGTTCATATCTGAGTGATGATCGAAATTGCCAAGTGTTAGATAAATAACATCGCTTTCATTTATTCAACGATTAAATCGGTTGCTTCACCAGTTCACCAATCCAACCGTAAATATATCGAAACGGCGAGATTTCTCTTTTTCCTGTTTCTAATCGTAAGTGTAATTGGTTACAAGGCTTACAGCAATATTAATTCTAAGAAAAAGGAATGCGAACGGGCTGTTATTAAATTGTCATGTAATTCCTCACTAGCGACGTTCTAGTGGGTGAAGGGTCTACATACCGGCTTCGATTTGTACGTTTTTCTCGATCGGCACACACCTGCGCACAAACTAATCGTTTCTGTATCCTGAACATAGATAAATATACGACGATTGTATAATCACCGAGAGTGTTCTTAGATTTTAAATTAACCACTTTCGGTTACGGCGTTGCAATTATTTACGATACGATGAGCTAGCTTGGATCAAGATAACAGAAACTACGATTGGAAACATTTGTCTGGTTCCAAACGGGTTTGATCTAACTTTATAATGTTCGAAGACAGTAGCGTTTTGTTGGTACTAGCAAACCTGATAGTGACGGTAGCCGTGGACTATTTTGTTAGTGGAGACACTACTAACATATCCAGGGATTATAATCAACCAGATCTCATGATGTGTTGGATGCATTTCATTATTCAGAATTATAATAACAATAAAATACTCAAATAGCATTTTAATAAAGATTTCATTATATTTAATTCAGAAATCTACCAGATACATACGGTCAGTTCATATAAAGATAAAAATAAATGACCCCTCTTTTCTACTTAATAGCCTATTAATACGTATCACTAATCAAATAACTTATTCTCTGAGCATACTATTTCATTTAACTTTATAACTACTTAATGATGGCACTTATTTAGGAAAACTTATAAGAATGGCGTGTGCTCGATCACGATTGGTCAAAATTAATGGCGTGACCGGCACGCCTCTGGGGAGATGATGTTGAAATTATTCTTAGTTCCTTTAAGTAATATATACGTAAATCTTCTTATATACAAATACCAATATTTTTTAAAATGTAATAAATACGAAAGTTTTTCAACACTATCAACTAGACTTTATTCCGCTGTATAACTCCGATTCAGCGTTAATTAACGAAGGTATTTAGGTTACCTTAATTATCCATAGATACGTGGGAAGAAGATGCAAGGTCCTTTTTATACGCTTAGAAACTTGAGCGGATATCTTAGTGTACTTTGTTATGAGAAATAGATTTTCGTTAAAAAATCATCAATCTTAATATTTGTAACCTAAATTTAGCAATCCCACCCTAAGACTCGCACTTTTAACCAATCAGCTGACCTTACAACATCGTTGCAATCATCCTTGTATAAATTCGGTCGTAAGCAATCATACGCTCCTTCGAGCTTCCGATCCCAATGCTTGACCGTCAGCCATTACTGAGTTATCACTTCAACCTCTCCTCTCGTTTATAAAACTCGATTGAACCAGACTTATTTGGTCCAACACAGTTTCAAAATATCACATTACGGGAACTATCGTTTAACTAATGGCGTTTCTTATCACATTAGTTTCTGTAAACAACACCAACATCTCGAGGTTAAGCGAGGAAGCATCGTTCGTTGGTATTAAATTCAAACATAGACATTCGTCATCCCTTCCCGGCTCCAGTTACTCGTTCCCATAGGTTCCTGTGTGAACCACCGACGGAAACGGTCGGCTTCAGAGCTTCGGGTACTTAACTATCCAATTGAACAAACGAGTGTGACTAACCCTGAATCCGGTCAATCCCTTTATAGAGGCCTCTCAGTGCTTTCATTTTTGATTTATTTTACAACACTGCCAAAAAATAATTTTAATAAGATGCTTACATTCATTCAATCATTAAATATATTTTTAATTAATTCAACGACGTCATCTAAATTATGACAGTGACTGTAGTTTTGACCTTGAGGTTTAGGACTGTCGAGTGTTGACACCTTGACCTCACAAAATCTCTGGATCTTACCAAAATCCCTAGTGCTATTCACACATAATGTTACTCTCGACAATTTGAGAAGACACGAGTGTTACGATAAGCCCACGACAATACAATAATGGACGGTCTTTTGCCTAATGGGTCACATCCTGTACGGCCCAAGCGCAGTCCAGTCAATGCTAAGAGTCCGTTTCTCTCACTCCTGTGTGCCTCGAACTGTGTTCCCTTGCAAAAACAAGATTTCCAGCGTTGCTCATTTAAGTTCTCGTCATAATCGTTTTTGTAATCACATTCCTCATTGACTACATCCTCGCGTGGGACTAGTCGTGAGCCTCCGGTCTGGACTGTCATTTCGGCGACGACCGACACGCGTCGGTTATGAACGATGAGTTCGTGTGAATATCGAAAACGATAACGAATCTTACTTTCGCTTAGCTATCGTGATGTTGAGGATGCAGTGTTGATTTGGTGTCGTAAGAGAATACTATCGGTGGTGTGCTTTGAAACGGATATGCCTGCGTTTCGACGTCTGGCATCAAGTGTGAAGAAAAAGAAATCACTTTCGCCGTCTCCACCTTCGTGTCAGACGCGTAGTTCCATTTGCTTGATGCGATAACGTTTTAGGTAAGCACATTTCAGAAGTCATTACTACAAAGTGGGATATGGTTAACTCTAATGACAAGTCAAATTTGTCGTGACTTGTTGACTTGACCAGGTGTGTCGTACGAGCCATATAATGTGGCCAGATTTACTATCACAGTTCCTTGATAAGGTAAGGATTTTTCTTCCATATTTTTACAATTTAATATCTACAATGGATAATGATAAATTATCGTGATTACATATCGCTACATAACATAAGCGTATTCATGTATTAACTGCTAGAAACACAATGATAAGCTATGCAATATGTTTAAATCTCTATTAGATCAATATACTTATAGTATATTATAGTGTAAACTATTCACATTTCTTGATAAAAAAAAATATTCAAATTGGTAACCAGTAGCTATATATTTCACACAATTATGTTAAACAATTTAGCGGTTGACTACGAGTCCACCATTTATCCCATTTCATGGATACCCCATGGATACGGCTACTCCACAGACTCACCGCACATTGCGACTTTAAATCGTGCGACAATATGTATTTAGGTAATATAAATAATAGCGTAACGAGAGGATAACGTTCATTTAATTTTTTTCTACATTTCAAAGAAATTTTAAATATCCGAGTTAAATGGGTTATTTTTAAAATCATAGATATAGAAACGCGCCTATGGTATAAAAAGTAGACTATACTGTTTTTTTTGAATACATGAACATCATTGAAAAGGAGAATTTAATATTTTTTTAATTCAGAAATAGATAGTGTGGTCCTTTGTAAGTCAAAACTACTGGAAATCTTGTATATTAGGAGAGACCTGGGATCAGTACTGACATATTATTGGGTTGAAGCCCTACAGGAATTCTTGAATTAGCTATCAGTTAATATTATTGTTATTCTGTTACAAAGCAAAACCACTTGAACAGAATATCTTGTTCTGAAATATTTATGAATAAAACAATAGTAATAAATAGGTACAGATGATGAAGAACTAAGAAAATCTAAACAAATTAATTAGTATTAAATTATAATGCTTATCATTAATTTTGAACAATAAATAAGATAAACGTTATTGAATAATTAAAAATAAAATTGTGCAATACTCGTTGGCGGCTTTATATATTTACCTTTTATTTGTTTTGTTTTGAGGTTAGTTCACAACAAAACTGAAACACTGCACAATATAAGTCCCGCTCAAACAATGATCACATTAACACTGTAAATGTTTGTCTCTTAGTGATATTTTTATTGCAGTAATAAGTGGACATTGTTAAATATAATTACTATTTCGACCTGACATTATCAGCTGTTGAACTTTGTTGCAAGTATGTATCGTTCGTGTGAACGACTGTTATGTTTGTTTTTCTCTTCCTCGTAAACTAATTTCATTCATATGTCAAACAAATGTCAAACGTGGCGTGCTTGGTGCCATGATGTATGCTAGCATGGATAGATGGCGCTGTTCACCTATTTTCACTGTAACCTTTTGATCAATGTAACTATTTCATGTCTAACATTGAAACAACTACATGCAAATAAATAGTTTCATAAATTAGAAAATTGTGGTCTGCTTAATGTTAATGGGTATGGGTTTAAATACAAATGTAGGTAATACCTATTTATCGTCTAATTAATTATATCCCGCCAATATAGGTGCGTGACTTTACCGCGAAACATTGTACTGTGGTAAATAAATACATATTTTTATGATTTTTTAAGACAATTTCAAACAATTAAATCATATATAGTACAGTAGAGAGAATTAGAAGCGATTAGGGTCGATTTGTATCTACCGGACCTCCGCCGAACTTTGAATAATTCTCTCTCTCCCATTCTATTCTATCTATTTAACTATTTCTATCTTATTCTTTCGCTTGCATCTTCTAAGTAACAAATCTAAGGCAACCTTTGCTGAGTCTAGATATAACGGCTAACTCGCTGCTCGCCTTTATTTTTAATGTTATTTTTAACTTATTTTATTTAAAATGCGACAAACGAGTAGACGGGCTATATAGAAGATGGGCATCTTCGCGATGGACATCAGAAAAACCACTCTCCATCAAGGTATTATCGGCCAAGAGCGAAGTGATTCGTAAGCTCGGGCACGAAACAAGTAAGAGAGTGGTAATTTAGCCAAGCGGACTCCATAAAGAGATAATTAGTATCAAACATAAGTAATAATAATAAGTCTATTGCCTTTTATGCAACCTGGGCCTGGAGACAAATACTTCTTCTGTTAGCGTCCACGCCACACGCTAGTTCAAAAATGTATAGGAATGACGTTTGGTGGAAATAAAATATGGCGTTGTTCCGCAATAAAATTTAGTCCCATACATTTTAGAACCAGTGTTTGGCGTGAACGATAACAGAAAACATACATATATGACTCAAGGCTCTGGTATGCCAGTATGGGATTGAGGTTTATATTTAAAATCGCCTCATACGCATTATATGGAACCTATTCAATGGAATATCTAAACATAGAAACACTCTATGGTTAGATTTGTCATATTTTATATAACTTTTAGCACGTCCTGCGCTATTAGCGACGTCTACAAATAAGATAAATACCTAAATTGTTGCGGTTTTTCAAAGAATTAATATATATCCTGAAATGTATGAGTCATTTGTAAATAATGAGTTGGGTATTATGACTATGCCATAGGTACATAATGTTATGCAATGGCGTCCGCTATGTTACGAGAACATAGACAATGATGCATGAAACGATCATCTGGAGTCTTATTTAAAGTCATGTTTTCTCATCTCAACTGAATAAGTGTATAAACTCCAGTGGATGATAGAATTATTTTCCTACTAGTTTCTGCCTATCTTCGGCCGCGTGATACATTGGTAAAAAGTATATATATACATATATATGTATGTTCTTCCAGGCTATAATCTATCTATGTGCCAAATTTCATTCAGATTCGTTGAGATTTTTTTGCGGGAAAGAGTAAAAAACATCCTTACATCCACAGAAGTTTTCGCTTTTATAACATTAGTAGGATAAACCACCAAATTACATGTACCTAATATTCTGATAATTAGGGTCGTAAATAGGGTTGTCAACTTTTTTTTTAGAAACAAGGTATGTTAGGTCCGAAATGAATATAAACAGTATTTCAAAAAGTGGAGAAATAAGTTTTTTCATACACACAATGAATACAGGAAAATGAATGCAGATAAATTGTCCTTCTTCGTAGCTGGAATGTCTTCTAAAAATGTTATAATTTAAGGACATATTGCTCAGTCCTCCCAGTTATGAAAGCCTCAAAGGCTATACAACAATTAAAACTAATTAAATGAAAGGTCTATTTTCTTTGCGTGTTGGTACAAACTCATGTTGTGTGGGACAGTGGAGCGAGAGTAGCACACAGTTCCGGCATCAAAGCGGTAGGCGTCGACACCGTGTGGTTTTAGTGGGTTCGAGTCCCACATACCTATC
>DWJZ01001042.1:0-25942 GCA_018249125.1 Asbolis capucinus | reverse complement strand
AAAATCCCACATACCCCGGTACTTCTCCCAAAGTGCCGGGCACCTTTTGAAGGTTTCCCCCTCGATAACAAAAAAAAAGGCTATCACTGCTTTACTAAATTATTTATTTAAACAAGGTTTATTAAAAATATTGAAAAACACAAGCTTTAACCATAGATCCATAATATAAAGAAACGCACAAAATTTCATAACTGTATTGTTAACCGTTGAAGAGTTCCCTTGCCTGGAGCCAATCCTGAACGGAGTATCGGGTCATGCTTATCATACAAAAGTATTCTCATCAGGATGAAAAGTTTATGCAAATTTCCGATCCGTAGTGTAAGAGTAAGGTCTAGATTTGACTCCTAACAAGCAAATATACAAACTGCAAGTTAAATAAAATCTTGTAAATAAAAAGCAAACCACAAAATACTATTATTTCTACAATTGTACATCTTTTATTTTATATTTCACAGTAATAAATCCGTCCGCTTGTATATTTCACATTATACTTACCTTTGAACTGTGCGACGTCAACGGATAAAGGAAGATTATAAAAATAATTTATTATTCTTTCAGAGTAAATGGGTCAACAGTTAAATGGATCATATTACTGAAGATGGTTTAGCTGCTAAGCCATTACAAATATACTCTAGCTATTAATAGTTTATGTTTATCTTGCGACCGATAAACGCGATATCGGTTTTATTGTTATATCATGAGGTGGTAAGAATCCTACTCGTATTATAAATTCGTGTCTAAGGATGGATGGATACAATAATATATGGATGGATGGATGTTTGAAATGAAGTAAATTTTGTTTGAATTTATTTTTTACAAACACTTGAACTGTCAAGCCACGCCATATCGCCTCAATATATCCCAACGGTTTTTTTCTTACACTCAACAACGTGAATGAAGTAGTAGCCGAAGAAAAAATAATATTGGTGTATGTCATTTTCACACTCCCTCAGTCCCTCTGAGTCTCCTCTCTCAAAGTGAGGGTTACCAAAAAGCCAAAATCCACCAAGCTAACCAAGTGTGGATTGAAAGGATGCACCTATCAGGAGATGAGGCACTCAGGTGTGCAGGTTTTCTCATAATATTTACCTTCATAAAAGCATTATCTATTTATTTTGTCATATGCTTTCATTTTATGGTCCGAAACTGGTCGGGCAAATCCGACCAAATAACGTGAGTCGGCCGTTTATAATAATCATGGATACAATATTTGTTTTCCATGTTTCTAACTACGCAACCGCTTTGTTACGTGTTCTTGACAATGCAATACTGATTATAAAAAAGTATAGATAAGTACTTTTTAAGGGATGATCTTAAGGGATTTTTTTAATATTCAATAAATTTGTGCTTGACCATAATCTCGCCTGATGGTAAGAAGTGGTCAGGATGGTAAAGCACACTAATTCAGCAAAAGTCTATTCACTCTAGATTTGAAGACATTGTAATCGAACGGGAACACTGACGCAGGTAACTTATTCCAGTCCTTCGCGGTACGCATGATGAAAAATAAACATATCACCTATGGACACGTGCCACATCTAAATGGTTGCAGGTTCATTGCCGGCCTTAAAGGAAACTGTTAACACTCTTTTTAATGAGTCCTATGTCATAGCGCCGAGGAAATACCTCAGATGGAAGGTTGTTCCATAAATCGCAAGTTCGCGACAGGAAAGAGCGTGAAAAATAAACAGTGGACGACTGCCACAAATCGGGGTGGTGCGGGTGGAACTTCAACCTTTGGTGTGTGGTGCGGGGAAGGAAAGTGGATGGAGGCACCAGGTTGAATAATTCCTCGGAACATTCCCCATTGTGGAGACGGTAGAGAACACACAGAGCATCTATATCTCGTCGTAGCTTCAGATCCTCCAACCTGCCTATGGATGGGATCGTCGACAACCGCAACAACTCGCCGCTGGACCGTGTCTAGGGAGCCTAATTGATAATTGGGTGCACAAGCCCAAAGGTTACCCGTACTGGACCCAGTTACTTTTATTTAAAGCTGGTCCTCAAAGAAGCATAGCGTTCCATGATCCGCCCTCCTTATTTATTGTCATTAATCAATATCTTGGAACTCACGGTACACTCATTTCAATCTTGATAAAATCAACAAGGATTTGCATACAAAAAGCGCTATCTGTTTTGCATAAATCGATTTACCTATACCCTTCAAAAAGCCAGCTTTTTCCTTTTCAACTTCAAAGCCAAGTTTATTTGTAAACAAAGTAGAAATTGCTCTCCAGTATTACGAAATAGAGTTAGGAAAAGCGAAAATTATTTGGGTTTTGTTCAATATTCATCAACGAAACTCTAGTACGAAGTAACACTACAATACAATGTTTATAAAGAATACAAAACGTCTGAGGAAATTGTTTATAAGTAGGTCTTCCTACAACAAATACATTCGTTGTATCCATATAAAATGTATCCGAACTTGTGAAGTTGTAGATGATTGAGTTGCGTACGGACGAAATTTTATAAAAACTTTACTGTAGGTATTTTATCAGAATATCCCTTATATTTAATTGATTTATGTGCGGTTTTCACTTATGTACTTTTCTTAGTATGGATGAACTTTTAGTGCTTTTAATATTTAATTCAATTCACAAGTAAAAAATATGTTGCTAACATTAAAAATGGGGTGATAGCCCAGTGGTTAAGAGTTCGACCTCCTACTCCTACTCTTTAAATGTCACTCGCCATAATGGTGAAGGAAAACATCGCGATGAAAGCTGCATGCCGGGGAGTTTGCAAAACTCAAAGGTGTGTGAAGTCTGCCAACCCGCAGTTGGCCAGCATGGTGGACTAAGGCCTTAACATTCTCATTCAAAGAAGAGACTCGTGCTCAATAGTGAGCAGTAATGGGTTGAGATGATGATGAACATTTTAAAAAACTTTCGTCGGTCAGCATATCAATTTTGTGAATTTTTATACTGAAATTTTTACATATTAATTAGGTAAAATTATTGAATGTTTTGCTTGGTGTTATCAAGTTCAAAAATTTACATATCCAAGGCATTATTAGGATTTTTTTTTATTTTTAGTCTGACGGGGCTTGGCAGCTGACATATGTAAATACCTAGGTATGTACATTAACTTACATTTTTATTATTGTAACTGTCGCGGCAAGCAATATTTATCACAATTTTGCTAGTTTTTTGAGAATTAATACTTGCCTAAAGATATTATTTTATAAGATACAATATTCCATAAAGCCGTCATATTACGACCAGCAAAGCGGGAAAACAGCGGATATACGGAATAGGTACCTTCAATCCATTCCGACTGCACTTAGATATAAGTAATAAGAAAAGGAAAAAGGAATTGGAATACGTTTGAAATGTCATTTTACCAAATCCTGCAAAGTACCGTCGAAAGAATGCAATTCTAAAACAAATCTCGTTCGACGGAGCCGCGCGCCGCGCGCCGTCTCCTCGACAGCTAACAAATGTGCAGATACTAAGCTAATCTATTCGCCGCTGCTAGTTTATAACTTGTACTACCTAGCTTTGTACTATAGCAATTATTCGTTTGGGACACAATATTAGTTACAGGTTCAGAAATAATTTGTAGTCATAATATTTCGATTCAGCAGGCTGACGGAATTGTGAGTTAGAAGCCGACTATGTGCGATCTATTTACAGATTTATAATGTAACACGAAAAAATGAACTATCGTATTTTTTATTCGACATAAGTAACAATATGTACACTACATACACAATATTAACACTTATTTTTGTAAGTTTCTCGGTGAAAATCTTGGATTTCGGTAAAGGTAAAAGAGGCGCATACGTCTATTTCTATTTTTATCTTTTATATTTTTATCTACATAAATCTATTTCTATTTTTATCTATATAAATATTTGACTGTCAAAAAAACTTGCTATATCAACGGTTATTTTGTTTAAAATAACATTTACTTTTAAGGAATGAATTTTCAAACTTTGTTTCGAAGTGCACCCCAAACTCCAATATTATTAAGTTTCATGCATATAAGTTTGATTTAGACACTGGCAGTGCTTGTTAATGTTTAACAATTTTATGCAGTAGAAAGTTCCTTGAAATTTGTTAACTATGGACCCATCATGGCCCACTACTGAACACAGGGCTCTCCTCATAACATACTAAAGCATACTCTACCACGCTGCTCCAATAAGTATTGATGGAGTATTTGCACAATTCATGACAAAATTATGTGTCCGATTCATTAGTAAGATGCACTGTTTATTCCTGTGATAAAATAGATGACTTGACTTTGCCTTCATTCTTAACTAGTTCCCGCCCGTAGCTTCGCCTGCGTGGTAGGTGCGTCGATAAAATCTCGAGTAGCTCGCGGTACCTCATGTTTTATACATAAATACAATCTATATCTGTGCCAAATTACATTTAAATCCGTACATTAGTTATTGCGTGAAGGAGTAACAAACATACTTCCTCAGAAACTTTTGCATTTATAGTATTTTAACTAACAGCAAATGAACATGTCATATTCACTAAGATGCGTGTAGTTATACTTAACTTATATGACTATAACTATATGCTTTAAGCATATAGAACGTATTAAAAACGAGTTATCTCTTACTAAGCCAATGAAAAACGTAAAGAAAAAACAAGACAAGCTGTAATTGGTCCGTCAGGTCTCGACACAATAATATTCCTCAACAAATTCAAAGGCTTCGGCGAAACACTTTCATCTGCATTCAGAAAATTTGCGATAATGAAACAAACAATGATGAATATATAATTTAATTTAGGAACACAAGTAACGGTCATAATTTAACATAAGTAGTAATAAATTGGAAGATTCTCCAGCTATTGCTTGTTAAATGGCGCTAACCAAGTATGAGGCAAAGACGCTTTTCCAGAATAGATGGTGGAAGCTGCTCCGCCGCCTTGAGATAAGCTCTTCGGCAAACTGATCGCAACAGGATGTAACAATATTTAACAATAAATCCCCAAATCTCTTTAATAATGACTCTTCTATAAAATCCCGTTATTTATGAGTTTGTTTTTATGATTTTTCTTTCAGTACTTTTAATAATAGAGTAAACAATCGCTATAAGTATTTTTCGACTTTATAAATTTATAACTTTTGCTAACTCGCTTAAGAGGTGGTAGCCTAGTGGTTAAGAGTACGGCCTCCTACTCGAGGGATCCGGATTCGAATCCCAGGGCGCGCACTTCTGACTTTTCGGAGTTATGTGCGTTTTACACATTCAAATACATATGTATCACTCGATATAACGTTGAAGGAAAACATCGTGACGAAACCTACGTGCCGGGAAGTTTGCAAAACTCAATTGTGTATAAAGTCTGCCAAACCGCCATCGGCCAGCGTGGTGGACTAAGGACTTTACCTTCTCATTGAGAGAAAAGACCCTTGCTCAATAGTGGGCCGTGATGGGCTGAGATGATGATGATGACTAAATTACTTACTTTTTACGACCTAATTGACGTAGAAACAAGGGCACTTATAGGATATCTTAGGCAGTATACGAACGCATTAACAAATGATTTCTAAAGACAAATGCGAGTTTGCATTACATTGAACTTTACAGAAAAATCTACCTATCGCCATTGGCTAAGACGTCACCAGGCGGCTTCACAAGCCTGACTCACGCTATGAAAGTTAAAACTACATTACCCACTTGTAAGTTCGGAATATGGTCATTGGACGCCCGACCACTCTGCCGGCATGATATCTCTGCGGGAGGTATCCCTTGCAATGTCGCTCAATGATAAAATCTCTCTCGCCCAACTATACGATCTAGGGTAGCCGCGATCTGGATACGTGTCCGTAACTCCGATAATGCCATTCTACGTACTCTGTCAGAACACCTGGAAAGTCCGATATAGACACATTGGTTGTCTGTGCACCACGACGAAAACCAACGTTAGTTATAGATATTATATTATTGACGACTCTTTATTTTATATTATTTTTTAAGTTTACTTTTAACACGGTCTATTGACCTAAAGATGTTTTACGGTCTAACTATGTAACCGCAATATTGATGTATTCCTGATTTAATAAAGATTATTATTATTATACTGATTGATATACTTATCACTTAGTTTGTCAATGGCCGTTGCTGAGAGAAATGGAGTTCTACATTTTAAAAAAGCTAAATTACATGTTTAAATCTAGTAAAATCCATAAAATCAAAATGTAGGAATCGTATATAAAACTGTTATAAATGTAAATACAAAAATATTTAAATTTAATTACATTTTTATATGACATGCAGGCAAACGAGCAAACGGTCACGTGATGATAAGTGGTCACCGCCGCCCTTGGACGTTGACAACACCAGACTGAGGTGTTACTAACGCGTTAGACGTGGGGAAGAGAAAGAGACGAGGGAAACGGTACATTACTAACGCAACTGGGATCCACAACGACAGCAACACACCCCAGCTACACCAACAATAGGTAACTTCAGGACGGGAGACAGAAGAAGAGGATGGATGAAAGATCTTAATCTTCCCACGAAGCCCTACCACGAGGCCAGCTGGGGATTGAGATTTGTATTCTAAGCCCCCCCAGTACAGCGATAATTTTACATTATGAATTTTATATAATCATCAAGAAGTGTAAGAGTAGTTTAACAAGATGGCGTCTGAAACCGGATCAAAAACTGAAGCCCCAAGTTTGAAGGTTACCTTGGGTTATCACTGATATCGGTGTTTTCTGTTTTTGAACCTAATACATATATTTTTTTATGACTTGTGGTATCTGAATCCTTTGTCGGTCTCGCGTAGCGTTTCTATCCGCCATTCCCAATATTTCATCTATACATACATACACCCTATACATTAATATTTGCTAACAAGAATTACTAGCCAGTACAGGAGACCCGTGCCCAGCAGTGGGACTGTCATGGGTTGCAATGATGAATGTTGAGGTTTACTGTTATGGTTATTTTAAAGATAAAATGTTATGCCATGAGTTTGATATAGTACCGTAAACAGTAGTAAGCCAACTGTAAATTTGCGTAGTAAAAAATAACTCCTGGGGAGTTTCTTACCCTTTCATTACCATTCAACGTAGAGACATGTTTTTACGATGAGTGTTTGTAAACAACAACAAATAAAAAATTAATTTAAACTTCATATATAACATGTTGAATTTAAACTTGATATACATAATTGGGGAAGGGACGATGGAAGTTCCTTCACCTAAAACCTACTGAACGGATCTCAATGAAATTTAGCACAAAGGTAGTTTATAGTGTGAAATAACACAGTACTTTATCAGTGCAACTACCATGAACATGCGGGCGAAGCCGCAGACGGAAACTAGCACAGATACAAAATGATATACATATTTTTTATCAGTGAAATTGAGTATAAGTTGTAATTATTGATATACAATTCAATCTTTTTGAAATCACCAAGAATTTGCATATAAAAAGCGGTGTTTGCTTTGCATAAATCAATTCGACTATACTCTTGCAAAAAGCTGGCTTTTCAACTTCAAAGCAAAGTTTATTTGTAAACAAAGTGAGCACTGCTCTGGGGTATTACCAAATAAAAGTTAGATCGGAGCCCAAAATTATTTCTTTTTCATCACTGAAACTTATATTACAAAGGATATTTTGTGGCTCGTAAAAGACAGACATTTTGTATGAGCGAGCTGGTCTATCTTTCACTGCATAATATAGTGATAGGAATTCATTGAAGCTACTATAAATGGGCTTGTGATTATTAAAATGTATTTCTAGATCAATCATTATAATAAAAACAAGGTTTATTAATAATATTTCAAAACACAAGCATTAATTATAGATTCATAGTACAAAGAAATAAACACAATTTCATAACTGTATTGTTAACCGTTGAAGAGTTCACGTACCTAGATGTAGTATCAGGTCACGCTTGTCATATAAATGCATTGTCATCAGGATGAAAACTTTACGCAAAATTTCCGCTTCGTAATGTAACAGGAAGTGGGTCTAATTAAGCTTGCAAGATTTGACCCGTAACAAACTAATATACTAACATACACTGCAAGTTAAATAAAAGCTTGTAATATTATATAGCATTGTCATAGAGAGCTGTCCGTTGAGGTCCAAACGGAGGAGATGCTGGTAAAATAGACCAAATGTCGCAAGTGTTCACACATTATAAATAACAATGTCTGGCTAAGCCGGCAATCGAACGCTAGACACCTCGTTTCGCAGACACGCCATTACAAAATGGCTCCAGGACCACCAAAATACTTGTATACTAGCACCGTCAGTTTTCTGAATTAGTGTAGCTTCTTCTTGTGATAATCTCAGCGATTTTTTTCCTTCTTACCAATATTAAACAAGCGAAAGTATGTGAAGATCGATATCTGCATGGTTTGGTATTTATTTCTCTTTCACACAATAATTGCTAAACGTATCTGAATGAAATTTAGCACGGAGATAGAATGCAGTCTAGAATAACATACACGCAATTTTTTATCAACATACCTACTACACAAAGCCGTAAACCGAAACTAGTTAGAAGATACTGAAATCTTTTATTCCAAAAATTACAAATTAGAATTAAAATGGCTGATTTATGAACAAATGAAGTGGTCTAACAGTCAACAACGCGCCTAATTCAATATTTGCAATGGAAGAAAAGGTATTAGACACTCAAATCTTTGAAATCAATTTTACGCAGGTAATAGTAATAAGGGCCTTTTAGAAGCTCTTCAGTTTACACGACTCCGCGGTCTTTTAAGTTCCATTACGAATAAAAAGATTATAAACAAGAGAAAATCTTCTGAAACCTTTTTAGGAATTGCTACTTTTATACTAGATCAATTTGAAAACAAATTATTATCTTATATTTTAAAACATTCCTGTTTTTGATCAGTTGACAGATTTTTCGCTGTAAGGAAGTTGTGATTTGATTTCAAGCTAATTTATATAACATTATATTTACAATTTAATTATAAGTAGGTTGCAATAGAACAACACAAATTTATTGGTACAGCGGTCAATCAGACCAGCTCAGTGACGTCAACATTTTAAACAAGTATGTAAAATTTCAGTTCTATACATTGCAAGTAAAGTTAAATACACTGAAAAGTGTTAAGTAACTAAAATCTGATTAACACCGGACCAGAAGAAACTTGTAAAACTCATAAAATAATCCAGTTCAGTATCAATTTAAATTTAACGAGAACAAACAGCTAGCGTGCGTCAGCGTGAGTTTTTACTTTGAACGATTTGTACCACAATACGTATAAAGGGAGGAATGGTGAAAACTGGGATCGTATGAGCAGTTTAATCCTTTTTGTCGGTCCGAACGACCCCGGCCTCACGGAGCGCTCATTGTTGTATTGTGAGTATTGTTTCCACTGTTTCAATTTATTTGTTTTCCTTCAAGCTCTTTTGTAATTGATTCCCATCTGTATTCTTACTGCCATCTAAACAATACGAGATTAGTGACCGTGCTACTAATTTAAGTAGTCGTTTTAAATGACATTTGAAGTTAAAGTATGTTATTTGGTTGCTGGAGCTTGAGAGGATTAGATGACAAAACTTTATAGTCGGCACTTGCTACTGAATTGAAAGTAATAGGGGTTGAAGCGAGAAACAAGTGACAGACAGACGCACAGAGCAGATAGACATCTTTTTATAATTTTATGCAGGCAAACGTGCATATAGTTCACATGATGACCGTTGTCCATAGACATTAGTAACACCAGACTGGGCTGATACTGAAGCGTTGCCTGTCAAAAAGGAAGGAATAGACCCTCAAACGTGAGGAATAAAACGAAATAAGGGAAGCAGTACATTGGTGGAACAAACCGGATCAATAATGACAACAAATGTTCCCATATAAAACAACAGCAAACCGCTTCAGTACAGGTGGCAGAAGAAGAATGGGAAGGAGGAGAACTAAAGGACGCTGAGCAAAAGAGGAGAACTGCCTCTCAAGCCCCAGTCGGAACACAAAGAATCACTTGGCGGCTGACAAGCAAGAGAGTAGCCAGCAAACGGGCTTCACAAAAAGATAACCTTTCATCAAAGCTCAAGCACGAGGATGTTATTGGTAAAGACACCTCGAAATAACTGTACTGTAACCAGCTGCGCGTAGTTTATATACATGTATTAATTTTTTTAACATATTTAAATAAAGTGTAATAATCTTGATCAAAATGTGAGAATTTCATTCGTCTATACTTGTCTCCAATTAAAATACAATCCGAAACTGTGATACACTCAAAATATTACGTTCATAAGCATATACATAAAAATAAATGAATTGTTAAATTGATTTAAAATTACAACGTTCAATTGAAAGAATTATCACGAAACCCATTTACTAAACGAAACCCATTTAGTAAACTTTTATTCACTACGGTCTTGTCGCTGAGCGACTACATCGACCAGTCGGACAACTATTGTATACAACACGATAGCTACATTTATTTAATTCTCTTACAAAGAACTACACAACTATTGTAGTTCTGTTAATTTCATTGGCACCCCACTCTACTTTGACATCGGATAAGCTAGAATGCTATTTAAATATACAACATGTAGGACCAAATTTATTCGTACATTCCATCTAAACTCGACTCAGGTTGACTCCGTAACTTTGTAACCAACATATAATCGTCTTGAAAGATTTATCATAGTATATATCACCATTGGAACATGCCGTTTAATAAAGGAGAGGTATGAGTGATGGTGATTGCTCCCCACATCATCTCATTGACATTCTGTTTTCATTTCCCTGATGAAAGCAGCCTGCCATCAAAATTAACGTCATAACACAAATCTCGTGACACCTATAATTTTTATTTATATGTATTGTTTATTTTATTTTAAATGCACCCATACATTAAATAAAATACAGCCATATCAAATTTTTAAGTTTAGTGCTACATCAATTATAGGTGCATATAACATGCATAGTTATTAATTAATTGTAATGTTTTAAAAAGCTTAATATACCTTCGTATACTTCTAAATACCCAGCATAGAGTTAAAACATATGCATTTTAATTAGTAAAAGGCATATTTTTATTGTTTCAGCGGGCCGACGAGCAGACAATTACCAGATGCCGTATATTCCGCCGTCGAAGACATTGTACGAACGTCTCGCTTTGCGTCTTCTTTTACCATGCGTACCGCGAGGGACTGGAATAAGTTACCCGCGTCAGTGTTCCCGTTTAATTACAATGTAAATATCTTCAAATCAAGAATGAATAGCTTTTGCTGAATTAGTGCGCCCTACCACCCAGACCACGTCGCTGGTTACCATCCGGCGGGATTGTGGTCAAGCACTAATTTATTGAATATAAAAAAGATGGTATTTCACCACCGTCACTCCAGGAATACCAGACAGGATTGCCACTAATATTTCGAGGATCCCAGTAAAATTTTTCACGTGATTATTATCAAGCAAATTTTACGTGAATAGGTTCGTTCAGATGAGACGCCTAATTTTTCTCTTACTTTTTTCTCTTAAGAATTTTTATAAAAGAAGTTTTGAAATCAGTTAATAAGGTAAAATTGTCCACAGAATGCTTCAAATTAAAATATAAATCTGCCCTCCTAAAGAGGCAGCATGCCGCAGAAAACTTGATTCATGCTTACTGGAAATATTTATACCTTAAAGATTACTTTGTATTATAAAGGGCCCTACTAATAAGGTAATTTACTATTTACAATCACACACACAGTTGCTCGCACACACGCACCCACTCACCCATACACCCACAAACACTCACACACACACACACACAAATAGAGAGAGTGAAAACCGTACGCACAAAGAGACGCTTGATATTATTAATAATTCCCATTTTTTATTTATTGTTTAATTTTTTATTGTTGTAGCACAATTTTTGATAAGGGGAGCCCTCAAAGGCCATGACCCCTGCATAACATATCAGGGAGGAGGGAGCGGCTGAAAAACAGCGCTGCATGGGACCACGGTATCGTGTCAGCAACAGCTGAGTCGCTGCCTATTGCCCCATTATGATATTTTTTTAGAGAGGTTTTGTGATTGTTTGTAAAATTGGGCAATAAACGAATTTTATTATTATTATTAATTATCCTAAATTAATCCCTACGAAAGAGAAACGTCACTACGCGTCAGATCGTAAGAATTCCCAGTACAAGAAAAACCCGCACCAACGCCTACGTTGAGCCTTCTTTAAAATATCTGCAGCACAAAATGACTCACAAATACACATCAATCTATCTCTATCGGAGCAATCTTTAACAAAACTTACGAGTGAGTTACGTCAGTCGATAATCTGTCTGACGAAACCCTTTTATGTCCGCGGACGTTAAGGGAAAACCCTTATAATATACTTCGCAGTAACTCTGTCAATTTGCCATGTTTTCAAAATGATTACATATCCGTATATTATAGTACGTCTAGGTGATAGCCTAGTGAAGCGGTGATAGCCTAGTAAGTGGTGATAGCCAAGTGGTTAAGAATTCGACCTCCTACTCGACCGGGTTCGAATCCGAAGGCGTGCACTTCTGACCTTTCGAAGTTAAGTATGTTTTAAGCATTTAAATGTCACTCGCTATAACGGTGAAGGACAACATCGTGAGAAAACCTGCATCCCGGGGAGTTTGCAAAAATCAAAAGTGTGTGAAGTCTGTCAAACCGCACTTGGCCAGCGTGGTAAACTATGGCCTTAACCTTCTTATTCAGAGAAGAGACCCGTGCTCAATAGTGGGTCGTGATGGGTTGAGATGATGACTATATGGAGTGCAGGTTTCCTCACGATTTTTTCTTTCACCGTATAAAGTGATAACTTCTGATACGTACATAACTTTGAAAATTAGAGGTGCACGCCGGTGTTTGAATCCAGGGTTAGATACAAAATTGACCGAGTATAGTTAAGGAAAGCTGAAGCAGGAGGTGGGAAATAAACGATAGTATACGTAAATAATATATTTTATTACTAATTTAATAAATAATTTAATTTAACTAAAAATTAGGTTGAGACCGGCCGGTGTTAGGTCCGGTGATGTGGACAGTCGGGTTGCATCGCCAAGCTTGATTCCATTAACCGTTAACGTGGCGATGTTCGATGTTGCTTCAACCCAACGATGGCCAACTACTGAGCACGGGTCTCGCCTCATACTGAGGAGGCCTAGAGCGAACTCTGCCACGCTGCTCCAATGCGGATTAATGCAGGTGTTAGTGGCCAACCCAAGTGTCGGAAGTTTTCATGCCGCCCGTAGACCTCCAACACAGCTTAACGATTGCTATCTAACGACAACAACTCATAGTAACATGAGCAGGCTAGATACGGCCATTCCAGGCCATTTAAAAACCTCTTATGCATAAATATTGTACAATAAAGTGAGATTTGATTTGTCTGTACCAACTGAGTAGGCTCTGAAACTAATAAGCCGATTTTTAAAAAATCCTGTACCATTTAAATTCTACATTAACATAGTCTATAATAATACGTCCAAAAACTGTAAGATTCCGGATGAAAATGTAAACATTAAAAATTACTACTTTTGTTAAGTGCCCATGCGAAGCCGGAGCGACCACTAGTTCAACGATAAATACATTTTAAATGGCCATCTAATAGCCTGACCAGCCTAACACCCTGAAGAACCCCGGCCAAATTTTGGATATGCCCTTGAAACCAACATTGAACCCCCTAAAATTATGTTGTTCTTGTTCCTAAGATTCTGTAATTTATAAGTTACAAGTTAATACAATTATATTCGAATAAAGTTACATAAGTTTCCCGAATCCCACACCTGTTCTATAAAACATACGATATTTAATATGGGTCGTTCAAACGCATATTATTAAAGTTGAAAGGAAAGATTCATAAAAGCTAATAAAACAACCATCTCTGTGTCACAGTCTTTAGAGTAGAGGATGAACCACAACAATTATAAACAACTAAACAGATTCATATTGACTGTCTCTACAGGATTTATTTACATTTCCTACAACCAAGTCACGAGCAAAGCGGCTTTCACAAACTGGGCTTAGCTCTTTTTATACGAGAAATTTGAGCTGGTAAAGCATTCCTATATTTCCTATGCAGTTTTCATAAAACAATCAGTAATACCAACATTTTACTGTATTTTCTTTTGAAATATAATATTAAATTTTATATTTAACGATACATTTACTAATGAGAGTCTACTTAGATCTTCCTGCGTATGATATAAGAAATAATATATTGTGTATGTTTGTTTCTCTTATTGTATTATTTGGAGCACCTAACGCGGATCATAAAACATTTTGAAAATCAACTTCTACCGGGTTATAGTACCGTCATATAAAAAATACTATAAATGCTTTTCTCTCAAAAGCTTTTCTCTCTCTCTCTCTAAATTGGGATAGTTTATAAGCATGCTAACGAGCACACGAGTCACCTACTAGTGGTACTGGTCAAGTTCGACGGTAGTTGACATTCGCAACCCTAGAGTTGGTTGGCTAACTAACGCGTCGCCTGCCAGAAAGGAACACGCGGGGAAGACAAAGAAAGAAAGCTGTACACGGTGAAGCAAATGGTTTCCATGAGGATAGTAACGAGCCCCAGGTACACCATCATACTGCTGTACGGTGGGTGACAGAAAAATAATAAAAGAGGATATATAAAGGAGGGGAAGAAAAAGAAAAAGTTGCCGTACAGTAAAGGTTTATAACTAATACTAGGGTCTGTCCGCGGCTTCGTTCGCATGGTGTGTTGATAAAAAGTAGTCTAAGTATTATTCCAGATTGTAATCTATCCCTGTACCAAATTTCATTCAGATCCATTCACTATTTTTAGCTCGGAGGAGTAACAAACATCCATTCATTCTTACGAACTTTCCCATTTAAAATATTAGTAGGATTAAACAAGCTGATGTTGAGTTAGTAAATGAATTATAAATATTCGATTACTATTCGTTGTATTTATAAACGACATTAAAACAATATTTTAACTCGTTAGTAATTGTTGAACTATTAACAAATATGCTAATTACTGTAATGGCAACGTGTTTTATGATATGTACGTTGATACGCTGCAATTTTTCATTCGTCGAGCCTCGACCTGTGTATTAAACAACCATTTATTGATTCAATAAATTATAGTTTATTGTCTACTCAGTGGCATGGCATAAAACAACTAACTGCTTACTATTGTGCATGGATTCAATGCAGATTGGTGGACGGAGTTAGTGGTCACACCAAATGTCAACAATTTTATGCCACCAAAAACCTAAAAGATAACTTAACGACTTGCCATCTGGCAATTACAACCAGTAACGACCAGTAACGTAAATAATTTAAATAGTACTATTTAGGAACATTGAAAGAACTAACGTATCGAGCGCTAATTTTGTTTTATGTCATCTCGCCGCGTACATTTACTAATTCACTGTAACCGAGTTAAAAGATTACTAAGTCACTGTAACCGAGTTAATTTACATTCAATTTAACAAAATGTACGTTAGTTACTTCGTTGGAAAACTTACACTCAAAACATACCCTATAAAAACTAACTATGTACGTAGTTGCGTAAAAAGTGGGATGAACTCCTAAATTATCTAAAAGAACCATCTGTTGTTATAGATAAACATTCAGTAATGGTCACGTTCAACATAAATAAAGTGGTGACAAGGTTATTTCCCTTTATTCAGTGGCTCATGGCGGGCGTCAGCTGTAAACGAGCCGGGTCATTAGGCCAATTCGGATCCGCCACTTCCCGTATTGCCCAATAAGCACGACTTCGCCAATAAACACCAATGACATTGCCGATTTCTTTGCCAGGGTGTTTTGTGAACGTGTTTAAGTAACTATCGCAAAAATGTATATATATACATATATATATATATATTTGTTTGTTGATTCTTTATAAAATTTGAAATGGCGGGAGATAGAGCACTGATAACTTTAGCAACTTTGTTCCGAATAATCTGGAGAAGGTTTTGGTACTAAGATAATATCGACTGGACACATGGAATTGAAACGTTAAAATTTGATCGTTTATTACCCGCAAACAACCATCTGGTATTTTTAAATAAACTTCCGACTTAATTAAATTATGAGATTTGTAAGTCATTAACAGATCCTCAACAAATTCACGCTGGACCAACGTGGTAAAGTGTGCTCTAGGCCTCTCCAATTGCTGTAATAGGTTGAAGCCATTAACTTATAGTTCACCAAAAAGCTAATATTTAAAAAAAAAAAAAAAAAACTCAAAATTCCTAGAGCAATATGGTGTAAACGAGTTAAACGAGGAATATCATAAACTAAAGATTTATGACAATAGAATTCGAGCAAAACTAGTCACGATAGCAACAAAGAATAATATAGGTCAGTGCGCTAACAAAAGACATCGGGACAAGATTTTTCTTTCTCCTTTTGCTTACAAAAGCATTACGGGTGAATCTCACGAAAATTCGTTTGGAAATTCGCTTGGAATTCTATTTAAATAATTAAAAGTGAACCGATTTAAGAACAGCGGTTCCGTTCGAGAATTCGATGTCTACTGAACATCTTTTACGCTGATTCAGTGATGTAATTAAATTATTCCAACGCATATCACAAAGCTCTCAACTCTTCTTTTTACATAGATCTTAAATGAAACACATCTGAGAAGTATTATTATAAGGATATCGGAAATTAACGTACTAGATGCTTGTGGTTGTTTTTCCGTGCGTTTACCAATTAAACTAAAAAACATTGGGATGACCACTAACCCCTCCCGTGCCAACAATTAAGCCAAATAAAGTAAGAAAAAGACTAAGGAATTTGAATACGATTTCTCTGATCTATTCTTATCAATTTAGAGTACTATTTCATATTTGCAAGTTCACAAAAAAACAAAATATTAGCATAGGTCCGACTATTCGGGTTTTGTTGATTTTGAAACTATTAAAATAATCCAGGACTAAAATTTGCAATTTCTTTTTCAGTTTATTCGGAATTTTTTTGCTTTTAGTTTGAGGATAGGAGAAGTCGACGAGGTGTATTCGTAGTAGTAATGTTGATGTACTAGTAAATTATACCTACCTAACAGGAACCTCACACCTATGATCAAATTACCAAAGCAGTAAGTACATAGATCTATCTAACGTACCGTAGAGTATTACTATAAAATTTAAGTTAATGGTTTTTGAGACTAAGACACAATTTCCCTTATTAAAATACTTTACTGAAAATAAAATGGTTTCTTTACGTCGTAGGTCATTTTACAGCAATAAGTAAAGCCAGTTAAAGTCAGTAAATAAACGATATTTCCTAGTCTTCCAGCTGACACCGTTCTGCCGGACGACGCGGCATTATTCAGCCCCTATCTGATGTCGTCTGCTAATTGACTAGAAATACAGATAAAAGCAATTTTTACACCCCTATAAATTTCTGAATAGCCATTATTTGTAGCCGAGTCTTACTGAGCAATAGTTCAGGATACTAACATATCACGTACCGCAAAGCCCACATTAAGATATCATTTATCCGATGCCGAACTAATTCATGTTCAACATTTTCTTTTATTCGAGATGCTGTTGCAACTTTTATATTGAGAATTAATTGCCTAACACAAATAAGGTCTAGTATAGGTATAGAAATGAAACAAAAAATCCAAAGGCAAATTTTATTTATGGTCCAACGTATACTGAATGACGGACCCATTCAATGTAAAATATCGCTTCTATAGTTCACTTAATTTACAATATTTACAGACACATACAAAGAAATTAATTGAACACCGAGGGCGGTTAGCTGTTGGCAAGAAAAGCTATAGCGACGACAGTAAGGGCGACCCGCGGCGGCGCCAGGGGGCCCCACGCGCGGCCCGCACCGGCCGAGGCCCGCGCGCGCGCGCTTCCCCCGCCGTCCCCGCGGCACACCGCCCCCGCCGCACTCGCTAAACTGCGCCCGCGCACTTTCAAAGGCGATATACACAAGTTACTCTCTGCGAAATCATCCGTCAAAGCCAAAGGATTCGCCAACGGATCCCGACCGCACTCGCAGGGCAGATGGTTGCTGTGTATCACGACAGTCTCCACTTCTAGAACCACAGACAGCGGCGTCTCCAGCATATGGTTACCGGTTAGCTTAAAAGTATGTACGCTATTATTCTGGACGAGGGCGAGCTCCTCCACAGCATCTATCTTATTATTACACATTTCGAGGATATCCACCCGTCTAAGTCCTTCAAAAGCTCCAGCTCTTATTACACCTAAATCTGACTCCCGTAGTGCTAGACGTCCTACCCGTGTCAAACCGAAGAATGTGTCGGAGACTAGTGCAGGTAAATCCATGTATGCGAGCTCTAGTACTCCCACTCCCTCCAGTCCAGCGAACGCTTGTGGCTCAATCGTCTTGATTCCTGATGGTAACTCTATTTGCGTCACATCATTCAGTCCCGAAAACGCGTGAGCGAGAATTCGTTTTATTGGATTATTCCTAAGAGATATAAGTTTTATAAAATTTGTCCCGGCGAACGCATATCCCTCGATCTGAGCAATCCTGTTATGCGAGAGGACGATGGATGATATATTTTGTAGAGCGGCGAAAGCGAAGGCATCCACAGTGGCGAGTGGAGTATGTTGGATGTATAATTCGTTAAGACGCGGTAGACCACGGAAGGCAAAGGGGCGGATACGAGTCAGGTTGCAGGCGTCGAGGGACAGGCGACGGAGCTGTCGGAGGTGCGCGAAGGCATCGGAGCGCAGCACGCGGAGATCTGCGCGGGAGAGAGACAGCTGCGTCACACTCGGACTGAGTGCTGATGGTACGCCCCGTAGCGTTGCACTGTTGCATACTACCTGTAAGTATAATAATTACTTTAAAACTGTGTTGCGAACTTCAGTTTCTATCATTTAGACTCATTAACCTGTAGAATACCTAGAGGCTGCCAACTCTACCCTTGTGCTCGTGACTTTGGACATTTTCTTTTAATAGCTAGTGGCAACTGGTGAATAGTTTTTTACAGGGTAAGGGCTAATCAAATCCTATCGCTAATCAAAGCCAAAATACGACGAGCTTGTTGACCGACTCAAGCAAGAGGCGTTACCTAATCGAAGAGTCTTTAGGATCTACTAGCATGAGATTAGGATTAACACCATGGACCACCCAATACGTCGCAAATGATTTCTTACTTGAATTGTCTGAAGGTCTCAGTTTCTAGATGAATTGGATAAATTCTCAACTAATTATCACTTCCTTCAGTTACAGAATGTAAGGTGAGTCTGAGATCCCCTTAAAGTTCTTAAAGGTATATGAAGTTCAGAAATCTTCACTCATGTGGTTAATTTAATGGCATTTATCCCACACATAAAGAGAGACGACCCGAGACCATAAGTACGATCGTTATACAAGCTATTTAACATCCTTAATACTTTGGTTTATACGGGTTTTGGTCGCATTGCAGTGTCGGAGCGCCTGTGAGTTATTTGACTGACAACATAGAACACATGCCGCCATACGGTAAACGGCCGTAACTACTAAAAAGTATGTTTTGAATTATTTTTCAGTTTTGTCTTAAACGCATTTTGAAACACTGTTTATAAGCTTTTTATGGCTTTAGTCGTATGATAATTCGTATAATAATATTTTTTTTGTATTACATTTAGTTTCATTTGTTAATTGAAACCTGTTTTTTTAGTAAAATTTTCCCATTAATTTTAGTAATACACACAATATATACAACCCTATTATAGTATAATACTTTTTAAAAAGCACTCCGAGATATTTTGATACGGATCCGCAGATAGATTAAAACGTTTATTATTGAAATTTGTATACAAAAATAACGTACAATAACACCAAATCCCTTTTATAGCGCGACCAGCAACGCTGCGTCACAATACCATCGCTATTTGGTCTGTTTGTGTAGTCAATAAAATTAATCCCGTCCTGAATATCTCTGGGAGCACACAGGCGCATCGCCATATTTTGATTGAATCGTTCCAAACTTAAGCTACACAAATAATCAAAACAAATAACAATCAATTCCGTTCAGGTGGCCGCGGTACACAATCATCATTTTATCCTACAAAATGTCTGTTTTTGATCTCCGATTCAATTATTGTCTTTTTAACTCTGTATATGAGCGATTTCATCGGATTTGTTTAATTTTTTCTCCGTCTACTCACATTGCTGCTTGGTGGACTATACTCTACGCCAGGGGTCAGCAACCTTTTGAATTTTGCTAATTAAATCTACTTAACGTTTTAGACTCACTAAGTGAAGTTATTATAAATTTGTTAAAGTTTTGTGTCAAAATGCTTTTTTATGTTGTATATTTTGCCAGAGTCTTTGACCGTTAAAACATAAAAATCTAATTTTAAAATCCTCAAAGGGCCGCATGCGGCCCTCGGGCCGCGTGTTGCTCACCCATGCTCTACGCCCACTAACTTATAAGATGAGACCCGTACACCGTTGGTAATTATGATCGAAGCCATTTATAACGTGTTTTTATTATGTACTAGCTGGTGCTCGCAGTAATGGAGTTCCAAGAGTTTTATATCCTGTTCCATTTTCAAAAACAATGTTAGTGGACACCTACATTAGTTATATGTAAGCCCATATGTCTTTAAAAGAACACGAAAATTTGCCATTTAGTGATACATACGAATGATTAGGTAGGCCTGTAACTACTATGTGATAGTCTAAAAAGTTCTTCAAAATAAATCAATTACAAAATCGATTCTCGGAATGGTCTAAAAATAAATTCAACTAGTTGCGGACCTAAATACGAGTATACCATTCATCACCTTCATTAGAACGAAGCTAGGCAAGATTCTTCATTTCAGATAAAATCGTGCTTTTGAATTTAAATGAGCTGTTACTTTTAATTAATCTAAAAAAAAGTACCCACCACAAGCTGAAAATGTTGAACATATTTATAATCCTAATTAAAATTTTAAAGTGTATTGTAAAACCTCTGTCTGTCTATGGTTCTCTTTTATTTGTGCTTTGACATTTGCATTTTATGAAAGATCTGTTTTTTTATTTTAAAATGTTAATGATCGGCTACATAGTTTGACGAATATTATAAAAATCTTTTACTTCTTACCGACGCACAAGTTTAAATACATTAATAATTTCAAGTAACTCCAAGGAAACCCTAACTGTAGGTACCAAACTATTCACTTTGTACAAGTTCCTTCTGCGCCCTATTCATTGACCTGTCAGTGAAAGACTTTAGACGTGAAAGATGTCACATCAAATCAAATCGAAATCGAAAAACACTTGATATAATTGTGAAGGTAACATATCTAGCAAAAAAATATCTTATATTAATATCTGTAATAAAGAACAATATTGCAAACCATAACAGTCCCACTAGTGGGCTTGGGTCTCCACTCACATTGTGAGGGAACAGGCCATAGTCCACTACGCTGGTTAACAGCAGATTGGTAGACTTCACCTTGGAGAACTGAGGGTTCTCCGTAACCTCAGGAGTGCAGGTTTCCTCGCGATGTTTTCCTTCACCGTAGTAATACTCAACTTGTGATACGCACAAATGCCTATCTTTTCGAACTCAAAACTTCTCATCATATCTGTCAGTTGTTGCAGTATTCTACAGAATACTTACAAGTAAGGTAAACTAGAATTTAATTAGCACTTTTTGCTCGCCTCTCCTATCTTATTTTTGTATTTTTTGTTCACAAACCTTGCTACGTCCAGTTTTAAAGCGCCACTTATTTATATGTATAACACAAGATATACATATGTATATATATATACGATTACTTTACTAAGTTTAATGAATTTATAAATAGATATCAATGTAGCTGTTTTGGAATAGAATATTACTTCTTAAATTTTGGGAAAAAATAACTCTTTGGCGTCAACTCATTAATGGCCTACTCACATAACATAACGAACATAAGCCTCTCCTCATGACTGAGGAGACCTACAACACCTTCCACCACGTTAAGGGGAAGAGATTAGTGGCTAAGGTGGTATAAGTTTTTATTCAAGCCTCCGATGTGACTTAACGACAGCCAAATGATAACAACTGGGACTGACGTATTGCGTGCAAGTCGTTTACTGTTATAATGTTTTTTTTTAATTATTATTATAATGAAACTAATTCCCGTCCGTGGCTTCACCCGCGTTATGCATAAAAAGCAACCCATATATCCCAGACCATAATCTATATTAGTGACAAATTTCATTCAAATACATTCAATTGTTTTTAAGTGAAGGACGAACCAACATACATGCAATCATTCATAATCTGTATTGCATTTATAATAATAGTAGAGTACATCAGTAATTACTGTGAGAAGTACGTTAAAATTGTATTGTAACAATAATAACGAGGTCTATTAAGAAGATTCATCGTATTAATATTCTCGTTAAGTGGTTGAAATAAATTGCGTGGCTTCGGAGCTGGTTATTGCCACAGCTCCCCGAGACTGACTCTATAAGCCACAGTTAAGATATGATCATTCATAACTTATGAGTTTTGGGATAAATAAGTTTTTATATAACTGACTTATTCTATTTCAAGTTTTGTGGTTATGCAGACACATAGATGGAATTATAGTCTGGAATTACATACAGACTACTTTTTATCAACATACCACGCAGGTGTAGCCGTCGACGGGTACTAGTGTGACATATACAAACGACGTAAGAAACCGTATGTATGGATGGAGTTGACTTAGAACCTTATTTTTAAATATATCCAAGGAATTGTAAAATTATTTGATGACAAATAAATAAATAACATTATAAATATCTTTGGACAACTCACACACGGCCATCTGAACCCAAACTAAGCGTTAGCTTGTGCTATGGTGATCAGACAACTGATAAACCTACATATATACTTTTAAATATATACTTAAATAGATATTTCTATTACACACCCAGACACACAGAACAAACATTCCTTCATCAAAAAGTGACCTGGGTGTGAATCGAACCCACGACCTCCGGTGTAGTAGTGAGGTTCACTAACCACTAGACCAACCGACCTGTCAACTTCTGATACGCACATGATTTCGAAAAATAGAGGTGCGCGCAGGATTTGAACCTACGACCTGCCGTTTAGAGCTATCACTGTTTTGTGTAGGCGATTAAAAATAGCAAATAATTGGATACCGCAGCACCTAACGAAGTTAAAAAGTGGTCTTTAACAAGTCAAACCGATAGAGCAGCACGCGGCACTCACTGTGATTAAAGTTGAATTATTCAGAAGCGGGTCTCTTTTAAATTTAATATCTTCATAAGACCGTGTTGCAGGGGAATAAGATTTTTCACAAAAATCGTGAACAATGCATCCCAAGTCATATTCTACAAACAATAATTTTGTGTAGAATAATAGAAAAAAATCGTATTGGTTTTTATTCTTTAAATTAATTTAACTTTACTCAGAAATAAGAAATTAATGTACTTTTATTGTTAAAACCAAGGTTACAAGTTTCAACTCGTTAACAGCCCACAACCGAGGATGAATCTGTTCTCATCACTGAGGAAACCTAGGACACTCTCACGCTGCTCCGGATTTCTAGAGTTATTACAATTAAGTTTCAAGATAATTCTAAAAGAATGTTTCTACTAAGTTAACACGCTCTACCATCGAAGACTTCATCACCACATACCTTCAGGTGGGATCGTAGTCAAGTGCTGACTTATTTAACGTAAAAAAAATAATACCGTAACAATGAAAGAGATTACCATAAAAATAATTGCGATACAAAAAAATATATAAAAGTCTTGTGAAACTTTCTAGATAGTTCAACTTATGAGACGAGAAATTACTTGAAATTATGTGAAGAAAGTTAGAAAGAACTGTACCTATTTATAAATTATTGAATTAAATCAAAAAGTTTCACCAACTTTGTCTACTGAAATCGATTTAAAGAAGATATCCGAAAATCGAACTAAATGTAAATATACTCGAATAAAACAATAACTATACAAGTTAACAATTATTCATTATTACAATCCCTTAAGGGTCTAGGCTATGGCCCAGTCTACCACGCTGGTCAAGTTCATATTTCGGTTCATTTAGTAGTACTGCACACACCTTCAAGAACTTTAAAGGGAACAAAGTGCAGGTTTCTTTTCGATGTTTTCTTTCACTGTAGCAAGTAATAATCAACTTCTGATATGCAAATAAACTTGATAATTAGAGGTCTCTCGTTTTAGACACCGACCGAGCCGTTCACGGCTGTCCATGTGATTCAATGTAGAACTGATATCCGAAGCCCTTACATATTGTACTCTTGTTATTAAAATATTGAATATATTTTTATACCTGAGATTGTGACAGGCATATGCACTGGGTGGGGCAGGAGGGCACGAGAGTGGGCACGAGCACCTGGCCCTGGACCGGCGAGCACACCACAGCTGACACCACCGCCGTCACCAACCAACGCACCACCCACCTGAGGAACAAAATACATACTTGGTTAGCTTGAATCTATAATAGCCCTCTACTGAACATGCATTCTTCTCGCAACCGCGGACCCCTAGACCATACTAAAGCCGTTGCGCCATTGCGCACTGTAGGATGGAGGAGTTAGTGGCCAACTAGCGCCCGTAACCCTCCTACAAAGGATAACCACTGCCATCTTACTATAATCGTTGCTTAACTTTGCGCATCTATTAAAAACGCCAGCAGCCGGCGGCTTGTGTCCATAAATGAGGTATGCCACATGCCAAAAAAACCTCGCATTTTGCACACTCAATAACTTAAATTTACTAGCAACTTAACCTATGAGATTTACAATACATGTGTTGGTATAAAAAGTCATTTTTATTGTACCAGTAATAAAATGCACATTCATCTGTTCCCCGGACAGCGGCAGCAGGGAATCGAGTGCATTAAACTCATACATCGGATGATATCACGGAGAGCCGTTTGATGCTCATTGCGATTGTAATATTTCAAACGGAATCTGTTATAATTCAAATGTGATGGGAGTGCCTGCATTGTGCGGTTTCAATTTTGTTTTTCTCTTTCAAAATCTTGTTTATTTCATTTTGCTTGTGAATAGGTCTATATAGAGGTTGGAATGTCTTAGGTCTATAAGTGAAAACAATCATATGTATCTAAATGAAGGCCTCGTTGGTCATCTACTGGCAACGTGACATACAACTAATGACATCATAACCACTTTCCATCAGGTGGGATCTTAACTTATTTTGTATAAAAAATAATAATGTGACAGATAGATATTTGTTCTCGGGTTTTGCGATTTATTTGTATAAGTGTTGTACATGTCATCTTAGCGTGGGTATGAGTATATAATGTATATTTATTATCTGCTAATTTCCGCCCGCGACAATCCGCGAAAATCCATTCATCCTTTCATCCATCCATTCAACTTTCACATTTATAATATTAGTTGAATGAAATTAGTAAACTAACGAATCTGGAGGGAGACCGTAAGCGAGTTTTAGTATTAAATTTTTATTCCTGTTTTTAATGAATATTAAGTGAAGTAACCGTTAATTAGAAAAAAAATATAGTTATAAAACAATGGTATATATAAATCAATGCCACTTTTCGTTGCAATTTTATAACTCAAGAACGAGCTCTCCTATCCAAACCAAATGTTTAGGTTTTGTTCGGACTATTTAGTAGATGGTTCATGTGAAGTTTACACAAAATTGGTAGGGTGGTTCCTCATATATCACATTGTTTGTATTTGTAAATGGGGATTTTGTTTTTTACCACGTGGACTAAGTCGCGGGCGGAAGCTGGTCTTTTTATTGGAAGATGAGGAAGAACAAATATGAACAACTAAAAATGATAATGATAATAAAAAATAAATATCTTTGGACATCTCACCCACGGCCAACTGAACCCAAACTAAGCGTCAGCTTGTACTATGGTGATCAGGCAACTGATAAACATACATATATACTTTTAAATACATACTTAAAAAGATATTTCTATTATACACCCAGACACATAGAACAAACATTTCTGTTCATCACAGAAAAGTTTGACCTGGGTGGGAATCGAACCCACGACCTCCGGTGTAGTAGTC
>DWJZ01001041.1:0-25942 GCA_018249125.1 Asbolis capucinus | reverse complement strand
GGTTTACCGCCTGGATTACCTGGACCTAACCCTGGACTACCTACCGGTTGTTATTATAAGAGAACAATTGCAAAGCCATTTAGGTGCTGTTAATTAATCACGTAAGGCCCCTAAAGGGCGGAGTGAGGATGAAAACCACAAATTAATAGACAACCCCCTACGAGGTCGCTCCCACGTTCAATATAAGATCAAAATATCATAAAACATGGCAAATTAACCTTTCTTTTATGCATTATCCACGGTCTTATAAAAGGCGCGAACAATTTCTCGTCGCATTTGTCTTTTCTCTCAGCCCACAGATTCCGCAGACTCACGAGACAGGCGACTATCGTCGTCACAGTGCACCCAAACGCAGTGAACCACAGATACGATATTCGATACAGATAAGGCACGTATCTGAAACCATAAACAATAATACATTTATGGTTTTTTACAAAACATAAGTTAATGTTGACTACAATCCCACTTGTTGGTAAGTGGCGATGTAGTCTTAGATGGTAAAGCGCATGAATTCAATCCCAAAAAAAACCTCCTTGGGAGTTTCTTGCCGCTTTCTTCCGTAGGGTTTTGTTGAAGTGATGGAGTTTACTTTTGAAAAGTGTTTGTAAAAACCAACTTAGAATAAACAAATTTCAATTTCTTTGATTACGTGCATCTTTAATTTTCAAATTTATGTGCATTAGAAGTTTAACAATTTTTAACATTTCCATACTCAGAGAACGGAATAGTAATGAAATGATCAAAACCTGGCAGAATATGTCTTTTTAAGTAATGAAGTTATTGGCAAAAATTTATTAACGGCATCCGTGATTCAGCTTCTAAAGCCGCTGATACCGATTGATTTATCATCATCATTGTAACTCATGACTGTCCCACTACTGGGCTCGGGTCTCCACTCACAATGTGAGGGGTAGGTCAATCAAATTAGTGGACTTCACACACCTTTGAGTACTTTACGGAGAACTCAGGTTTCCTCACGACGTCTTCTCCGTAGCAAGTGATAATCATATTCTGAAACGTACAACTTTAAAAATTAGAAGTTCGTGCCGCAAGATATAATCACAGAAGTTCGTTCCGTTCAAAAGAAGAACGTTCAAATTACTAGGGTACCACAGTAGGACCAGTTGACACCGTTAGGAATTTATAGTTGTGTTTGAGGCCTAAATTGGATAAAAACATCTTTTATTTCAAAACTAAACTTTCCATTTGCTCCTGTATCTATTCTTCCTTCTCTCTCTACGTAATATTGGAAGCAATGTTTTGAACGGGAGGAACTCCTGCGGTCAAATGGATCAAACTTCAATTTTCAAAGCTATATGCGTATCTGAAGTTAGTTTTCTCTTTTTGGCAATCTTGGGCGAAAATAATATGCCATCAAGTGATCCGTCTACTCGAATCCCTAAAGAAAATAGTTGTAACATAGACAAGTACATTTATATCTCGTATTTACCCTTCAGGATTGTCCACAATATTGTCAGATTGAAAGGTATAAGTGCAATTATGTGTGAACCGTTCCTTCTCCTCAAACTGCAGTAGACCACGCGCCTGGGCCAGCTGCGACTGCGCTGCAAGCCACCAGGCTGATGACAGACCTACCACACCTCCACATAGCGCGCTCTGATAACAAATTAAACGTTTATTAAAGTCGGCCTTTATCACCCGTATCGCGCAGAACTGGAATAAGTTGCCCGCGTCAGTGTTTCCACATCAATGTACATGTATTTAAGTCAAGTGTGAATAGGCTTCTACTTAGTTAAGGGGCTGTACCACCCAAGATTTGATAGTCACTTACCATCATAAGGTAAAAAAATGGAAGGCTGAATGCCGCAGTTGTTATTGCATTGCATTATAGCAGTGTTGCAGTTGAATGTTTCTTCAGCACTCATTTAAGGGGCAGATGAATATTTGTTCTCGTGTAAGTGTTAATGATATGTTAATGATATCCTTGGGGTAAAAAGGTCGCATAAACCATTATAACGAAAATTAGTTATGAATAGACTGCATTCAGAATTTTTCGCTCTATTAATTGGTCTGTGTGATGCTTTCGTATTAAAAAATGGTTTATACGGCCCAGATAATTTCACCCCTAAACCGAGGTTTTGTTGGAACTTGTTGGTGGGTTTTACGACCTTTGTAGCCAAGGGAATATTCATACAAGTGAATTGGATTCATGCGTTTATTAAAATTAGTTATTTCTTCTATTATATACTAGTGTATTGAAAAAATGTATATTATATGTGTACTTTATTATACCAAACTAAAATTTAAATCTGTGCTAAATTTCATCCGAACCGGTTCACCAATATCCTTCCATCCAACCTCACAAACTTTCGTATTTAAAATATATGTAGGCCACACAGATAAAATGCTTATATTAAGAACATGCAATACCGCATCTAACGGTTCAATTTCTACACCAATTCTATGTATTTAAATAACACTTAACTCCACTGATTTTCCATTGATAAATGTCCACTTTGGACCTACAGAGAAGATTTCAATGGCAGCATTTTTTTATTTTTTAATACTTTAACATAAGCAAGACTTAATGTCAAAGTATTATCTACCAGAGAACATCAGGTGCAGTTAAAAATAGATAATAGTGCATTTATAAGTTAATGCTTGACTGTAATCCCACCTGATAGTAAGTGGCGATGTAGTCTTAGATGGTAAAGCACATTAACTTAGCTGTATCTCACTTGTAACTCAGTTGTACGAAAAAAAATTGAATATACTGTTTCCTTCGTTCATAAATTTCATTCACAGGATTATTCAACAAGAAAAACTTACCGTGCCGTCGATAAATGGCAAGAATAATCCCATAAGGAATATCCCCGCGAGAGGTCCCATTGACGCCGAAGACAAACTCATGGTCAGCTGCAGAACTGACCCAAGCATTTCTACCACAAACACTAAACCTGGAAAATAACGTAGTACGTACGTTGATAAAAAGTAGCTTGTGTGTAACTCCAGACTATAACTTCTGTGCCAAATTTCATCCAGATTATTTCAGTTGTTTTTGCGGGAAGGAGTAATAAATGTCTATCCATCCATCCTCACAACCTTGGTATTATCATATTAGTCGGATTTTCCGCACTGACACATACGATAAAAGCAAAACACTTTATAAACCCCAAATAAAACTTTTTGAGTGTGACAAAATGTGATGTCGCACATAAATTATTTTCCTACTACATACAAGCGGTGATAGCCTAGTGGTTTGAACGTTGGCCTCTCAACCAGAGTTTCGGGGTTCGAAACCTACGTCGCGCACCTCAATTTTTTTTAAGTTATATGCGTGTCAGAAGTTGATTTTCACTTGCTATGGTGAAGAAAAACATCGTGTTGAAACCTGCAGTCCTGAGATTTTTCCATAAAAGTTTTCAGGGGTAAGTAAATAATAAATAAACAGTATGGACAACACACACACGGCCATCTGACCCCAAACTAAGCGTTAGCTTGTCTCATGATAATCAGACAACTGATAAACATAGATATACATTTTTAAATACATATTTATATATACATAGATATTCAAATCCAGACTATTCCTACTCTACACTGAAATGTTTGAAAGGGTGGGAATCGAATCCACGACCTTCGGTGTAGCAGTCAAGTTCACCAACAACTACATCAACCGGCCTGTTATCAAGTAAAATCCATCTATCCGCATTGTTCAGTGTGGCAAACTGGCCACAGTTTGTAATTATTGTGAATGGACACCGGAGCCCAGTAGTTGGACAGTTGTGGGTAGCAATAACGACTTCATATCCTAAAATACTACAAAAACCTACTAAAATATTACTACTACTAAACTTACTACTAAAACCTAATAAAATATTACTACTACTAAACTTACTACTAAAATCTAAAATACTACAAAAACTACAATAGTCAATTTAGAAACGCAAAATAGAATAATAACAGGAATTCGCAAGAAATATGTAATTTTGCTAAAACAAGTATTTCAGTAAATTCAAGCATGCAAGGAAATGTATACAACAACGTAGAAGATACCTACCTACACAAATACATCCAAGTATGACTACAACTGCCCTCACAAGTATCTGCGTCTCCCTCTGGGTTAACTCCCGGAAGAACGGCTTACAGAAGTCTTCAAGAACTACCGCAGCCATTGAATTGAGACCAGTTGATAAAGAACTGAAACGAATACTACATTGATTGATTTTAATGAACATAATTATGTTAACAATTACAAATATATTTTATTATATAAACAAGAGGAGATATTATAAAGCTTGAGAGAAAGAAATTGCTTGGAAGCAATAAAACCGCATCCTATTGTGCATAGTTATTAAGCTTTCAAATTTCTTATTTTCCTAGACAGTGTACAGTGACAGTTTAAAAATTAAGATACTGTTATAAGTCCACAAAACGCGACCTTGCCGCTTGCTATAATACCACCATGGAAAATAATACGAATGACAGACTTTGCCACGTTCCTAGCCTTGTATAGGTAAGATATGTATATAGCGCTACCAGAATAAAGCCTGGGATCGCAACCCGACACCTCACGAAGACACTCCAGACCTAACACTCGCCGGTGTCACCATAGTTTTAACTTATAATTAATCATTACTTTATAATTTAGTAATTAAAGTAATAAGTTAAATAATTTTAATTCGCACCTGCTGCGCCAGCCTCCCATAACTCGCTGAATATCAAAAGTTCTGTACCATAATATAATCACCATTAGTGAATTTTGTACCATAGTACCATATTTTGTAGATCTCAATAGATCTTTTACATTTATAAATAGCGTAAATAAAATTTTATAAATAGCGTAAAACAATAGGTAATTACGATCTTTCTGTAATCCTGTGTGCTAAATAAATCCTTAATAATATTAAATACGAAAGTAACTTTGTCTGTTGCCTTTACACGCCTTTATTACTTAACCGATTTTGATGTAACTTCATAAAGAGGTAAAATAGAACTTGAAGAAAGACATAGCCTACTTTTTTCGCGATAAAAGGCTTGGAGAAGTTGAAATAGGGGACGAAAGTTTTTCACTATCGAAAATATAGGTATGTCTTAGTCTGTAATGTATGTATATTATATCTGTATTAAAAAGGGGGTAAGGGGTCGAAGAGAGCTTTACCACGCGGACGTCGTCACGGGAAAAAGATATTTACGGTATAAAAATGGCATCTTGGAAAAGTTGAGCAGTAGATTAATTAGCCTTTAGGAAACTATTTCTTCATTAACGAAAATATGAGTACGCTTTTAACTTACGCATTAGATGTGATTTTGACCGTTTAAGCAGGTGAAAAGGGTAAGGGGTGAAAGGGGACGTGCCACGCTAACGAGGTCGCGGAAAATCTAACTAAAAATAAATATGGAAGATTACCTCAGTGCAGCACTGAACACTCCCGCTACAAATATTCCTGGTAAACCTTTCCATTCAGCCAGTACATTCATCACCAGCACCGGTAGCAGCTGATCCTTGGCCGATGCCAACTTGGAGTCCAACGGATCACAGTTGTAAAACCTTGCAAAGGCCAAAAGACCACTATACCCGCATATGAACACTATAAAAATCACTCCACCTAGAAATCCCCACACAGCTCTGAAAAAAAAATGAAGTCGAAATTACTTTTTACGATAATATAAACGGATTTTTTATAAATTTAATTAGGGCTCTTGAATAGATGGGCCATCTTGAATGGAAATATTGCAAATAGATAGATTATCTTATAACTCATCAACCCTCCCGAATTATAGAAGCCAAAGATTCTAGGAATCTATTTCTCGGACAAAACCAGAAAAAAGTTACGACACACAGTATTTTGGGCTAAAGTTGCTATAGAGTTAGCAAAAAAAACAAGCAAACTCACTTTTTAGATGATTTCAACTCTGATAAAGCTAAGAATCTCTGCATCATTGATTGATTCACAGCAATGTTTCCCACCCAATAAAAAGTTGAACCAATCGTGACAGACCAAATAGAGTGCCTCTCCACCAAGTCAAAATGATATCTGTAAAAAAATAAAAATTAAAAAAATACAGTAAAGTAAAAACATAACATACAATGGGAACAACGTAATTTGTGTCTGATTAATCCGGAACCCGTTGTAATCCGACACCACATGTTCATCCATCCATCCTGCAGCTTTTCAACGCCCACTATTGGACATAGGCCCACTCAAATTTATGCCACTCTGACTGGTGCTGGGCTTTCTGAATCCAGCAGAAAACCGCTGTCTTCTTTCGATCATCATGACGTTTATATCCAAAACTTTCGGGAGACCCTTATGATCGGACATAATATAGCGTGTGTATGTCGTCTACTAATTTTTGTAATAAAAGTAAATTTGACTGCTATTTTGATAGATACGAGTAATTAAACAAAATTAACTAATCGATTAATTTTTGTCATATACCGATTTTTAATACAAAAATACCGATTTTAGTTAGTTATACCGATATCGTTCGACGTTCGAAACCACGGATTATAACCGCGCCACCACGCTGCTCGACGCCTATTTTGATTTGTAATTTGTCAGATTGCATGTTACAAAAACTCCGTAGTCGTAAGATCTGACAATTTCGATAATAGAAATCATCTTGCAAAACGTTTGTCAGATTACCTTCGTTTGTACTTAAAAAATTTAAGAGAATACTTACGATGGGAATTCAAGTCTTCCAGTATCCCAGTTCCTCTTCATAACTTCTTGAACACCTCCAACGATGATAGTCCCTTTGATTATAACTAACAACATAGCGCCAATCATAACGAGTGTCTGTATTACATCCGTCCATACTACCGCTTTTAAACCGCCCTAAAACATCAATTGCCTTTTTTGAAACAATAAATAAATAAATATCTCCGCACTACTCACACACGGCCATCTGACCTCAAACTAAGCATTATAGCTTGTACTATGTTGATCAGACAACTGATAAATATACATATATGTATATATATATATATATTTAAATACATACTTATATAGATATTTTTTACACCCAGACACACAGAACAAACATTCCTGCTCATCACAGAAAAGTTAAAAAAAATAAAATCATTAGTTAAAAAATCCGGCCAAGTGTGACTTGGATTCGCTCAAGAAAATTTCCGTATCATTATCTGTAAAACTGTAAAAAATCATCTCTGTTGTAAATTCCCCTTAAAATATTTCTTTTAATTTAATTAGTTACTCTTAAAATAATTGTATAACTTCATATCCTGTGAATATTTCAAGCGTTTAAAGATTTTTTTATTCTGCTTTTAGATCAGAAATAAATAAATGAAATCTATGAAAATTTCAAGTCTCTTAATATCACGGTTCGTAAGATACAGTCTTGTGACAGACAGACGAACAGCGAAGTCATTGTAATAGGATCCCGTTTTAACCTTGTCTCCTCGTGGACGCTTTTGACCCACTAATGCCACTTTATAGAGCAAGGTTTTCTCCACAGACTGAGGGACCTTCGGCTCCACGCTGGCCCAATGCGGATTGGTGAAGGACCACTTCTCGCACAAATTTATAACAAATTTATACTAAATAGCATTATATTCATCAAGCATTTGAGTAACTAAATCTCTGTGCCATTTTCCATTCAGATTCATTTAATAGTGTTTGCGTGAAGGAGTAACAAACATCCCTACATCGATTTTCATCCATCCATCCATTTTCTATCCATCCTCAGAAACTTTCGAATTTATAATATAAGTAGAGTTTAGTAGGATAAGATTAAACCGCTCAAATTATAATTATATATACTCCAACTAATATTATAAATATATACATGTTTACATCCAATATAAATATTTAAAAATAGAATGAAAAAATACTTACAACTGACGTATAGAATATACAGACAAGACAGACTATAGGAGATACCACATGAATATTCACGCCGGTTACTGAAAAAAGATATTGAATAATATTCACATCTTGTGAAAATATTCGTGTGTGATCTAAAATCTATCTAAATATGTAGCTCATATATATAAAGTCAATCAATGAAAAAAATCAAACATTTGTTTCCTTCAATCGTTTACATAACATTAAGCCAAGCCACAGATAGTTCATCTTTGTACGTTAAAAAATCCAGATCGAATTTGCATAGTATAGTCTGTTATAAGCTTCAATAAACTAAAATAACTCACCTTGGTTAAAAGCAAGGGCAGGTACATATACAACAATAGGAAGCCAAGCCATCTGAAACGGTTTTCATATAATTGAATAAGTAACCACTTGTGTCTTGTCATGGCAGTTTATTGAGATGAAAAACTGTTTGAATGATGAATGTCTGGAAGCAAATTGTTTATATACTAAATATAATTTTGCATACATTTTTATTAAAACGTCTTTAGCCCCAAAATACCAGTATTGATTTGGCTGGAATAGTTCATAATGAATCAAGAATGCTGTTGATCGTTAGTTATGTCTTTATAAAATCGTGCCACGGCTTCATGCAGTTAGTAGATATTGTCATAAGAAATTCAAACACTCTAATTATAGAGTTATTAAGGTTTGACTTTAAAGTAAATAGTTAAAGATTGTTTGTGCGTGTAAACGTCTTTGTTCATAACTGAATCCGTAAACCCTGAACAATTTTGTTACATCTTAATTATCCTTGAGAACAGTCTGAATAAACTGAAGATACATATGATATCTATTACCAAAGGATTTAATGGAAACAATATCCTCGTTTCCATAATTTTCACTGGCGTAAATGATGACAAGTTTTTAACAAAATTTTGTAGCAAAAATGGACACAATATAAGTGTTGAAAAATTATCTCTGTCATTTCTTATGATTAAATTCCAATGGGACTGTCTTTTTTGGCTCGTCCAACCTCATCCAATCTCATTCAACCTCATCCAATGTTTATCACGGGCATCAGCATTATAACGATAATAATGACGTCACTTACAATTTTTCATAGATTTTTAATTGACAAACTATTAGTAGATGTGAATGTGTTAACAATGAATTCTACTATGCAATTCATATTCTCAAAACTCAAGCAACTTTCATGAGACAAAAATGGTATTATGGATTATGGAATAAAATAAAAATTCTCACCAAATACACACTAAAAAGAACTGACCCAAACACTCTTAAACGTTTGTCGTAACGAAGCTCTAAGTACTAAAAATAAAGAAAAATTATAAATAATTTAAATATTCTCAAACGCCATAAAAATCTTGATAAAAGGCAAGTTACCTCATAGGCAGACATCAGCTGCAAATCATGAAGAACTGGTAGAAATGTAAATGTTATTATTATAGACATAAATATAGTCCCAACCAGTGAAAACATGTATTGAGTACCATACACATATAATTCAGTCGGAATACCCAGCAGGGATATCCCAGATATAAAACTGAAACAACACAGGAATAAATAAAAGTATATTTAAATATGAAGCCAGCCCGAACAAACAAGGTCATTTTACCCTTATAGAAATTTGTGTTCTAAGCATCATCCTGTGAAAGGCGTTGTTCCTAAATGGTCAACCAAGTCAAACACTAACGGGCGCTATTGGTGAATGGTTGACCGTGATAAATGAACGCTTTCATTTTTCGAAGCATACATATTTTGTCCCCTGGTTAGTATCTTCAGATGGCAAATTAATCTTGGCAGTGGTCTTGAGAAGCATAAAAACTTCTGACGCTTAGATTGTTCACTAACCCACGCCACCAATCCGCCCTGATGGAAATTTTTTAAGGCTTCTTGAGAAGACCCGTGCTCAACAGTAGGCCAATATTGGGTTGAAGCTATGGGTTAAGTAGACTCATTATCAAGTCAATCTTCCTGGCAAATTGGACAGGACAATGTCACCTTTGTTTCGTTGGTCTCTCGAATGGAAGGGCTTGGGTTCGACTCTGACACATACTCATATCTCTAACTTTCAAAGTTATGTGCGAATTAGAAGTACATTATCACTTGTTTCGGTTTCGGTAAGGAAACCTGCACTCTTATTCCCTATAAAGTTTTCGAAGGTATGTGAAGACTACCGATCCACACCAGCATGGTCGACTCTGATCTGCACCCCTCACATTGTGAGAGGAGATCTAAGCTTAGCAGTGGGACAGCTGTGAGTTGAAAACATGGTGATTAATTTATATTACTACTGTCCGTTAAAACCATGGCTTCCATCTTTTTGCGCTGATGATAGCCAGATTACAATTCGTTTGTCTTTTTTAGCAAAAAAAACCTACTAGAGATTTGTTTCTTTCTTTTTTATCTCATTATGCCACAGGTCCTTAATATTATTGATGAAAAATTGTAAAAAAAATATATTGGATATTTCTATCAAAAAGTAGGTATATCTTACAATGGCCAAGACTTGCGATACCAATATAACCGTATCAGTACCCCGAGAAATACAACAAATTCAAATAAATAATTTCGATTTGAACTTACCTAGCAACCAAAGAAAAACACACAGGTACCAACTTCATATTCCTTCCTCCCATGAGATAATCCTGGGTTGAATTTTGCTTCTGAATAAACCCAAAATAAATCCCTATCGCACCGCATACTGACAGCATTATCACGAATACCGAATAATCGATCCATGAAAATTGCTGGTAAGTCAGTCTTACATTTAAAACATCTAGAGGTTCTTCATCAGACATTTTAATAAACCTAATAGTGTAACCAGTCACTAATATATATTTTCCCTTTTTTCTCTCTTTCCTTTAAAAACACTGTACACAACTTTAAGGATCCAGTACTTTTCAAGACAAACGTTAGTCCCCTAATAGTATAGCATCAGACAAACGGAATTGTCGACTTCTAGCCTCCATTTTTCAATTGTGGACCTCAATTTTCCTACGCATCTGCTAACGGTTATTTTTGTCCTACGTTTTATTGATCATTTCCTGTCCAGACTCGAAATAACCTGGATATGTCTGTGATCATGCCTCACTTGGTAATTTAAACAAGGACACCCCTTACTTTTATTCTTCTTTTCATTTAACAATATCACATGCTGGATCTACTTGCTATTTATTATCCTAAGAACTATGTTGGTTTCGATATAAGTATCAATAATTGTTGATGTTGTCATCATAGGAACATTACAACAGCACCATTTACGTAACAATCATTTTGTGAGGTTAGGTGTGCGGTCGCAGTTGACCTCTGCGGATTAACGGCTCGCTGCTGAGCATATTACTACTCCCCAACGAGGCACAGAGCATATGCCGCCATGTTGCTCCAATGTATATAAGTGGAGGGGTTAATGGGTAACCAAAGGTCTCAGGAACTAAACGCCTCCAAGACACCTTAATGACCGTTATGTCACAATAACAAGCTATACCAATGGCTTTACTCACTATCCACTATACTATGAAAGGATCAAATTTTTTGTCACTAACCTATCTACTTTCTGGCCACGTCCCTTCCACAACTTTGATCACATTTCATGAAAACCAGCTGAGAGACTATTTAACTAATTGCTGTTCTTTACAGAACTAGTGCCTGAAAAAATCCTCAATCTTCTGTGATCAATAAAGCATAAATTTCTTGGTACAAAATTATTAGTTTGTGTGAAAATTACAGATCGAATTTGCACCGAGTAAAAGCCGTTTGACTAACATATGAGGCGACAAAGTTGAATGTCCTCTCTTGTCTGTACTTACCCCTTCTAATTTATAAGATGCAGACATGGGACTTAAGACAAATCTCTTTTATGTTAGAGTGAACACCATATGCGTGTTCAAAAAGTATGGGAATGATATTTTATGCGGAAAAATATGACGTTTGGCTTTGCACCAGTGTTGTAATGGTCAATAATCGCCTTTGATTTCTCACTATCAGGTCAGCTCGTTTAAAATTTATGAACATTTGTCTATTGAAGAAAAATAGTATAGAATAGCATCTTTTACTTCATAAATATACTTTATAGGAAACAAAGCTTTTTTAGACCAGTTTAATGTTCAAAAGACCGTAAAGCGTTCTCTTCAAGGCATTCTTAAACTATTCCTCAATTATTGAAATACTATACCCAATGCAATTGCATCATTGTAATAGTTATAATTACCATAATGTCTTATTGGTAATGTCGATAGCAAAGACAATATAAACCTTGCAGCAAATGTCTTTCTCCCCATCATTCATCCATCTTTTAGTTTTCCTCCTTCCCAGTCTTCTGTCAGCCGTCCTGAAGCGATATGTTTGTGTTTCTAGGGTCGGTTAGTGTCATTGTTGAACCCGGTTCCTTCAACGATAGTGCTTCTTTTTTGCCATTACAGATGTTATAAGAGGGTGCAGTACTTTCTTCTTGGTTGGAGACGCGTTGGTATAGCCAATGGCCATGGGCGTCGGTCGCGATTTACTAAAAAGTTAGTCTGCCTGTTTACCTACCGTACTTCGACTTATGGCCCACTACTGAACACGAGTTTCTCGTCAAGACTGAGAAGGCCTAGTGTATTCAATCGCTCTAATGTCTATTGGTGGGGGAGACGGATTGGTAGAGAAGTTGAGTTGGTAGATGAGATTGGTTTCCAATTAATGGTGTACAAATAAACAAATTAGCTCAATAATGAAAACAATTTAATAACAAATTAATACTTTTACATGTACAAAACATAATTGTATCAGGTATTTTGTGATTTATTTAGATGATCTCAGCTAACGTCTCCACTTTCATTCAATGGTCGCATACGAACTGAATTGGCTTGCTGATTTTCCTGTAAATTAAAAAACACTGGATATCGATTTAAAATTTTTCAACACAACATACTATTTATTTTAAAAATAAATATAAATTTTCCTTCCAGCTTAATAATCTGATTCCTTAATGTCTTTTTCATAATACTCGTATAACTCTTATAAGGATATACATATCTTTTCGCATAGTAAAATCAAGCCCCATAGGAAGCCAACTTATTTCACAGAAAATTGTCCTTTACTAGTTACTCGGTTATGTTATTTTACAACTAAATGTAAAAAAGCTATGCGCTAGCTGTCCTGATTGTTGGAATTCAAACACCTTCAAGAACTATAACGGGACCTCTCAGGAGTGTAGGTTTTCTCACGATGTTTTCCATCACTTTTCGTTTCCCTCCTTCATAATCTGGTATACACATTACTTGGAAAATTAGAGTTGCGTGTAATATTTGAGCCCAGTTGCCCATTTAACTAAGTTCGAGAGACCAGCGTTCAAATCATAAAATCATAATCATACTCAAAATTCAATCTAGACCTTGTCAAGTTTGTAAGATAAAATTCCAAATCGAATTTGCACCGAGTGTCGAAACAAAAAATTCCTACAAAAATACACAAATAACAAATATTACCTTATTAAAACCATAGGCACTGATATAAGGTTCCTCAGTAGGATGCGGTGGTTCTCTATACAGTCTTCTGATCTGTGGCGCCAGTAACTTGGGCGGCGGTGGTACATACGCCTTCCCACACGTTCTATTGATTCTTGATACTATCATACCAACGATGATGGTTATCACTGCCCCCGTCAGCGTATACCACATGTAGGAAACACGCAGCATGGGATTCAGGGCCTTACTGAAAAGATCATAAAGTTTATTATAGTTTATTATTATAGTAAAATTAGGCCGTTCCATACATCCAAATATTGGATGTAGATCGTAATTAAGTAAACAATTTGGATTGTAACTCTGTAAAGTTTATTTGTTACTAGTTGTGTCACACGTTACTGTACCCGGCGCGCGTTGCTACGCATCAACTCATCAACCATGTGTCTGATCTATATAATTTTGACACCAAAACCGATCCCAGAGAATTCTAAACAAAGCTGCTAAAGACATCAGTTCTCTATATCCCATTTCAGAGTCTATAAAGGACAAACGAACAAACATTTTGTATATAGATTATTATATTAAATAATTAACCTAATTAATTATTTAAACTATTACCAGACCGGCACAGAAGGTAGAGCACATTTTTGAGTTGTAAATCGTTTTTGAGTTGTAATAATAATGTAATCAGCCGTTAAACGATTCGTGTTCCAGCTAGATGCATAAAAGCCAGGTCTCTTCCTCCCCGAAGTTTGATTATCCGACTTCCCATTCTTCTTCTATCACCCGTCCTGAAGCAGTATGTCGTTGGTGTATCTGAGGTCATTCGATGTCGTCATTGATTCCGGTTGCTTCATACCGTTTCCCTTGTTTCTTTTTCTTGCCTACGTGTGCAGGTCTATTACTTCCTTCCTGGCAGGCAACGCATTACTAGCACCCCAGTCTGGAGTTGTTGATGTCCATGGACGGCGGTGATCACTTACAATCTGTAACACGTCAGCTCGTTTGCCTGATTATAACAAAAACATAAATTGCAATTTACTCGTAGTTATAGCCTGACGACTTACCCTACACTCGGCTCATCACCTGTGTCGAGGTAAGTAAAGTTATATTTACAGCCATCAATAGACAAGGCCTTGTGTGGGTGTGTGATCTGGCCTCGAGCTATCGCGAGCTGGGCGGCGAGGCACCAGCACGACATGACCGCCAGACCAGAGATTCCTCCCACCAGAGCACCCTAAAGAATACAAAAGATCTTTATAACTCATCATAAACATCGATATGATTAACCAATCATTACAATCGTCATCTATTTATATTTCATTCATTCAGTCATTACCAGAAATATAATTACAATAAGAACGAGTATGTAACCTGATCGCTGTATTTATATGGAAGACTAGGGTCCGCCCGCGACTACGGGCGAATGTTAATCTATCCCTGTGCCAAATTTCATTGAGATCCGTTCAGTAGTTTTAGTATGAAGGAGTTACAAACATCCATGCGTCCATCCTCACAAATTTTTGCATTTATTCGCAGGATTTTCTTTAATTAAATAGTTTTTGTACCAAACCATCCACCCAAGGTATTAGAATTCCCATGGAGAACACTCCCAGCTGGGGTCCCATCGTCATAGCTTCCAACGTCATCGTCAACTGCAATATGGTGCCCATTTTTTCTACGACGAATACCAAACCTGCAAGTTTAGCATTTATAACACACAGTACAAATATACTCAAAATTAAAATGATTAAGAATCAGTTATCCGTTCAAAAGTTAAGCAAAAGTAAGCGTGATCGGTAGGAGGATGGGTGACCACTAGCGGCAAAAATCTCATGAGCACTTCCGTGCCTCGGAGGGTACGTAAAGCCGTCGGTCCTGATTGTTATCATTAAATACAAATCTTAAGCTATGTCGGTGACCTTCAAGCGACATAAAAACTTCTAACTTGTGTTGGCTACTAACCCCTCCACCAATCCGCACTGGAGCAGCTTGGCGGAGTATGCTCTAAGCCTTCTTAGTGTTAGGTAAGACACGAGCTCATTATTAGACCATCAATGGTTTCAAACGAATCCATGAAATTTTAAAAAGATAATATAAACAGTTTTCTATCAACATCTATTTCACATTCAAGAATATTTCCCACAATATGGCCAAATCATCCGTGCCAAATGCAGTCCTGATGCTGACCACCATCCTCAGACATGAGGAACCGACGAGAAAGGGGGAAAGCCTATTAGAATGTGTTATTTTCTAAAAAAAAATAGGTCACACAATATGTACATATAAAAATGTTAACCAACCAAGATGGGTTGTTAAGTAGGTACCTACTTATTTTGCCTGGCTGAAATTTCTACGGTTTTCTCTAAAAATTTCTATACAAGATTTGATTGAAGTGTAGAACAATGTAAAAAAATAATTAAAGATACTTACCTAAGCATAAAGCTCCAAGTAATACAACAACTCCCTTCAAAAGCCAACCTGTCTGTCTGTCTGTCAGCTGTCTCTTGTAGAAAGGCTTGTAGAAATCTTCTAACACCACTGCAGACATTGAGTTTAAACTCGTTGATAAGGAACTGAAAACAAAAATGCTTTATATTTACTACAAAAACAACTGTAGAGTTTTATTGGCCACTTAGTTACTCACCTGTTCTGTTCTTAAAAAAATATGATTAAAATTGTATTCAGCATTTTCTAACAAATTATCGTGAATAATTAAAAAAAATCTTTACAATATATAACAACATACCACATCAGGACAGGTGAACGTAGTAATGGGAAGGAGAATGACTAAAGGAAGGGGAGAAAAAGAGGAGAACTGGTTCAAGGAATCCAGTCCGAACAAAAGTACTTTGGCGGCTAAGACACCAGATGAATTTCACGAAAAGATGATAGTTCTTCCGTTCTGCCTAAGCAGTGACTTCCCTGACTTCTGTCGCCTCCTACGACACCCTATCTAACAGCGTGGGATTGGGCTTGCTTTTCTAGGTCGCCCCAATACACACGATGTGATAAAACCGTAATTACATTAGAATAGGCCAAAGGAAGGGGACGCAATTGTTCCTTTGTATAGTACAAGCTAATGATTGACTTGACCCGCAACACAAATGTAAATAGGTACAGTACAGTGTTTATAAAATAGGGTCTAGTGTATACCTTAGAGCTGCACTGAAGATGCCAGCTACAAATACGCCAGGAAGTCCTGGTATGTCACCGAGGACATCCATTACTAAAAGCGGTAAGAGCTGGTCTTTGGCCTTTGCCAACTGAAATAAAAAAAGAACATTAAAGATTCTAGCATCTTAGCATAGTAGATACTTGCATCAGCTTACTTCTGCCTCTTAATGGCACACTGAAGCTCATGGTTTATAACTGCCAGTCTCCACCATGCTTCGCCAGTAAAGATCAGTAAAGGGGTTAATGTCGAATTGCTAAAAAAATTTACACTCCCCGAAGGCCTCCGATGTGGTTTAACGACTTACAACAATGTCATCAACCGAGGCCTACGATTAGTACGATTGACGTGAACTTTCACAGAAATTCAAGAAATATTGTCGATCACCTTTCCTCCATCCGATCATGCCTGTTGTTTAACGACTAAGGTTCACATTCGACCACCGCAAGCCCCCAGGCCATAAGCACTTGTATAAAGACAACTAAATTGGTAAACATGACGGTTGACCAATGAGAAGGTAGATTTTTTCTAAAATTCGATGGTAAGACTTACCTTCATTTGAAAAGAAATTACTTGCCCATTTAGAACAGAAGGCCAATTATGTATATAGATTATAAAGAAAAATACTGGCAGAATGATTACATACCTTTGTCTGCAAAGGATCGCAGTCATGAAAACGCGCGTAAATCAGTAGACCACAGTATAAACAGAAGCAATATAAAATAGATATTCCAATACAGAACAACAAAACTGCCCTGAAACAAAATAATATACAAACACGCATACTAACTTTTAAAATTGAGAAGAATAAATTTCATGAGTTTTAAGGAACGCTCAACATACTACACAATATATTATACCTTTAGCGGAAAACAATAAGGTCCTAATTCTTTAGAGGAACTTATAATAGTTTCGCCCTTACATGGCAAACAATAAAGGCGTAACTCGTTTCACTAATGAGATAAGACCTTATTGTTTTCCATCGTCGATATAAAGGGCCCTTTAATCTAGTCTGTAACCCTTGCGCAGCAATAAATAAATACCTTTAGGATTCACAGCTGTAGCAGACATGAATATGACAAATTAAAGTTGTTTTTAGCTTGTGGCTAAGTGACTGAATATTGCCGAGCTCGTGAAGCCCAGAGATTTTGAAGCCAGTATAAGATTTGCAATCCGCACTTAGTCAGCGTGGTAGACTAAGGCCGATATCCCCACACTATTGAAGACTCGATCCCAGCAGTAGAATAGTGATTCCAATGATGATGATAGGATTTGCATTACCTAGCAGTCTCTTGAAATACCATGGGTGTAAACGAAGTTACTCACCATTTAGCACCGCGTAAAGTTGGTAGAGCCAAGTAACGCTGGACCATGGTCTGGTTGACTGAATTAGCCTGCAGCCAGTATATGAGGCCTCCAATGACAAGATTCCATATTGTGTGACGAGCGGTGGGGTCTATGTCCCAGCTAAAACAATTTTATACATCCATACTAATATTGTGAATTTGAAAGTTATGTGTTTGTCTTTTTTCAAGTGGAAATGAAGCGACAGATTGACGTGTTTTTACATGAAGATAGTGAAGTTTATTAAAACCGGTATACGTAATCGGTAGATAATAAAAGAGTTTTAACGTTTTTCCATAATCTGTTATTTAGACTTGGTAGTGATAATCCAACCCTATTTTAAATTTAAAAAAACAACCTTACAAAAATCTGTATCAAAGATTTAACAGTAATACTTACTTGGGAGCTTCAATCCTTCCACTGTCCATGTTTCGTCGCCACACTGCCCCAATACCACCCACATCGATGGTCCCCTTGATTGCCACCAGGGCCATAGCCCCAAACATCACCGTTATTTGAATCACATCCGTCCACACCACTGCCTGAAGACCACCCTGCCAGGAATAAAACACATTTTGAACTTAATAAAGTAGCTTATTCTGATATTATTGTTGGAGACTTAAAATGTCCTCTTTTCGCTTCTGTACCGAAGCAGGTATTCTTGGAGAGCCACGCTTAGTAGTGGGCCATCAAAAGGTTGAAGCCATCTGTAACATTTTATCTGAAGATTTCACTCGTCCAAGAGTCCTTGAAAAGCAAAAATAAACTTCGCAGAAAAACATAGACATCCAACAATATCTCACTCCCATTAAAATAAAATTTAATAAAAAAAAAATCTCAAATAACCAAAATCACTTCTTTTTCATCTTTACCACTTTATTGGCAAGATAATTATAAATAAATATACACCAATTTCCGGCTTTCGACCGCGGGTCATAAAAAGTACTTAATCGCTAAAATTCCAATACAATAGACTTTTTAACGCCTTTGTGACTTTTTGTTCAACCGATGCGATGTACTCGTAAGAAAGCGAAGGCTGGCATATAAATATGAATTAATTACGCAATGTGCTACATATCTAATATCTACTCAGTTAAGACGGACTTAACATAATTTTCTTGTCACAAAATATTTAGCTATATAAATTCACAATAACCGTTTTACATGCGAAAATTTCCTAAATTCATGAATATTTAATAGGAACGTATATTATATTGTGTACGCAACAGACGACGATTATATCAATTTAAGTTTAGAACTATATTTTAAATTCAATTGTAGTTAATACGCATTATATGTCTCCGAAATTATTTACTCAATAGAAGTTAATGAAGAAAGTACTAGAAGATATTTATTTTTAATGCAAGTTCACTAGAATCCGTACAAAATATAAAATAAACTTATTTGTACACTTACTATACATATGTTATGAGTAAGGAAGAAAAATCAGAAACTGATTTTAAATTCAACCAAAGTTTAATTGCTGCAATAAATTTGTATCTTTTTTTAAGTAAGAAATTAATTGAAATAAAGTAAAAATGTAAATATGTCAGTTTCTTCAGTTATATGCCAGTTTTTGAACGGCATAATTATGGAAAGTTCTTTTAAAATGGATGATAGATTATAAATAGCTTTAGCAATACTTACAGCACTTGTATAGAAGATGCATACTAGGCAAACTATTGGCGTTATGACATGTATATCCACTCCGGTAACTGGAAATTATAAGATTTAGTTAAGAACTGAAACACCTTGATAACGCACGCAGAGTCGTTAATGGTTACTTAATTAGAAAGAAAAAAAAAGGAAGAAAGAAGGAAAAATATTTGTTATGCATAAAAAAGGTTTCGTTCCAGCCACAGTCATTGCCTTTACACAACAAAACTAAACTAAGGCAACATAAACACAAAACAAAAATATTTTTTACTTATATAAACATATGATAAAAACAAAAAACAAAATTATTATGAAAATGTGAACAAGAAAAATAATCAAAAAATATATTCCCTTTGTCTACTAAAAAAAGTGCTGTACTAGGTATCAGATAACCATTACCAACTCTGAGTGTGGGTAAGTAATATTCTTTGAATATAACAGGCATCAGCCATGTCTAGCAAGTACATACGAGTACCAGATCCTTCCTAGAATCTGATTTGTACCAAACCATTCACATACATTCATATATGTGGTATAGGTTAGTAGACAATAGGGGCATCTATAAACCCGTTGAAATCTAGTTAAACTTAGTTCAATGTATGTATTTGCATAGCAAATTCGAAGGCAAATAGTTCGAATTAAAAACAGACAGACATATAAAACTAAGCTGTAAGAATCCTGTTTTAATAAATGAATTCAATGATGACATAATAGACTAATAGACGCCAGATGTATTGCTATAATTTTCTACTTTTACAATTCAGTCAAAACTCGGAAGGAGAGACAAGGGACATCACAATAATCCCCTGTGATTTGTCGATTCAAACTTGCGCCATTTCATAAATTACAACGATTGGTCATCGCTTGTTTAATTTGAGGTCAATTTGTCTAATGTTCTGCCGAAAACAGTTCACTCTAAATGCAGGCACTACTATTCGGTGCAAATTCGATCTGGATTTTTTTCAAATAAATTCCAGATGCCAAAGAAAAAAAAAACAATTTTGTACGGAAAAAAATCCAGATTGAATTTGCACCGAGTATAGGCCATGTAGAATTTGAGTACATTAAATCTTAAAAATAAATCTTATACATATTTTAAATTATGTAAATAACATAAGATTTGTATAAATGTTCTTTTATTTTCGTAAAAAAAAAGAATAAAGAACAATTTAAGATGAAATTATTCTCACTAAAACTTAATTGGCGGTATAATGTATTACCTTGATTAAAGGCCAAAGCTGGAACATATATCACGATGGGTAACCACCCTATCTGAAAATAAAAACACACATTAACAGAAAAGAAATCTTTTTAAATTAATTACCCAGACAACTTCTACCGATTGTAAAGGACTGTCCATTAATCACATGACACCCAAAGGAAGACTTTTATTTATTTTAAAAACAAATACACATGACTTCAACGCATCAATGGCCCACTACTGAGCACGAGTCTCACCTCGCACTGAAGAGTAGGCCTCATTTGCATACTCCACCACGGTGCTCCAAAGCAGATTGGTGCAGGGTTCAGTGGCTAACCCAAGAGTCGGAAATAATTATGTGTCAACACATGTGTATAACAACCGGGACAGACTACTTTACGTGCCCTCTGAAGCATGGTAGCACTCATGAAATATTTTTGCTACTAGCGGTCACTTCGAACCAAATTTACCATCTAAGACCGCATCAGGCAGGACCGCGGTCAAACACTAATTTACAAAATATAAAAAAAACATACGTTATTTTGATTAAAGATAAGCAGTTTATTACAATATCACGTGAATGAACATTTAAGAACATCATTTTCAAAACAAATACACATTTTGTTTTAAAATTAAACATTTTTATTTATCCCTATATATTAAGTATGTACAAAAAATACATGTGATATTAGTTGGGGAAGAAGAGGTAATACAAACCTCACCACGTACTACTAGGGGAGGGATTAAATATATGCTAAAATATCACTTGATTAATAGACAGCCACTAAACGATCGGTAAAGTTCAGGAATAGCAAGCGCGGTGAAATATCGCATGGTGACCGCTTGTGGTATACTGGCAAACAGCCCTTCAGCACTTCCCCTAAGACAGCTGTCGATAGGTTTTGTCCAAGGCCTTCTGGTAGCGTAAAAGATATATTATAAGAAAAACAAAACGTTTCTAATTTCATTTTATAAATTTATTTTTAACTTTAATTTAATACTGGTCAAATTTGACCCGAATCCCGTTTACGTTGCTTAACTTGAAGATTTACGTAACTTTGAAGACCGTATGAAGGTTAAATGGGGTTTATGTAAACCCTAAAAAATCATAAATGTTACCAAGCAAGCTGTGGTCGTGAAATAGTGGAAAAAACTTACCAAAGTAAATGCGAAAAGTATAGACCCGAACAATCTCACTCTATTATCGAATCTCATTGATAAGTACTGTGAACAAAAATACACTTATACAATTGAAAAGAACATATTTTCTTTGTCTTCAGAAACAATAACTCGCTCATAGATCCCATGCTAAACGCCGTACTCAGTCGTTAATAGCTCTTAAAATTGTTAGTACAGAATATCCATAGGAGGTGGCATAACTGAGAAGTGATTTAAATAACCATTCATGACTCTGAGTACGGCACAAAGAACTTACATGACGTAATAATAAGAATAACAATCAATTAATAGTAGAACTGATGCTGGCTAATTTCTCAATGGGCAATAAATGACTATCACCGGCTTTAAATGAGCTTAAACCAAAATATTTACGGACCTATTTGTTTGGTCCAACCGAAATAGAACTACATGACTGCCAGTGGTGTAAATATTAGTGTCAGGATTAACAAAATTCCACGGGAACTCGGCCTGATCAGGCCACCGGCCCGAGAGTCTGCAGTAACCTCAGAAGTAACCTTACATTGTTAACATGTGCTTTTAAAACATATAAAATGGGCTAATGTTGAAATTGCTGTTAGGACACCATCTCAGTGATTTATTCAAATTACTGTCATTTGTTCAAATAGCTGTGGTAAAAGTACATATTATACGTAATATTATGCATTAAATGCAGAAAAATGGATCCTTCTAGCCCTCCCGGTTAGTAGCTCGATACACCCATGGTGACATCTGTCATTCAGTAGCAGAAACTTCTGCTCTCTCCTTCTGTTCTAACATACAGTTTAGACCACAACGTTATTTTATCAAGAATAATACCAAGAATTTTGTTATTTAATTACCTCGTAATTAGACGTGATCTTGAGTTCATGGAACACGGGAAGGTAGACCTGAGTCATGACTACTGACATTAGGAATATGCCGATAATTATAAATCCGTACTGAGTACCGTGCATGTACACCTCCGTGGGGGAGCCCAGGAGTGTTATACCGGAAACAAAGCTGAAATTAAAAATAATTTAGTTCTACTCTTATTGACATGAGAGTAATCATAAAAAAAATTATGTTGCTTCTTCGTTTTTACAGTTTAAAACTAGCTTTAATTAGGTAAAGTAATGACTACAATATGGTGCAACACACAACACGTACATATATTTTTTTTTCATTTATCAGAGAAGCAGTACACAATTTCTACTTTAATATTTATTATTTGGGGGCCCGTAGAAAATTCGGAATCCTTATAATTTCGCCATGTCCGTCCGTCAAATAACGAAAAGCTGAATGGCTTAAACTGTGCTACCAAACTAGGTCCATGACAACATCCGTGGAAATATTACCAGAGGAACCTATACAAACATTTACCGACTATCTCACTCCTTTCAGAGATAAAAGATGAAAAAGCCTTTACCGTACCCCAATACTACAAAAAAACCAAAAAGCTTCAGGCTTTTCGGTGCAAGTGGTGGTAGATCAGTTGCTATTTGTTCTGTTTTGACCATATAATAGATAGTAACAGTTACTAATTAATCGGAAAAAATAAATGAGCAATGTATGGATGCAAATAGTGAATAAACAAATATATATCTTTGTCGTGTCTAATTATCTCAAAATTCATCAATTTTAGTTTGTCGTGGCAATATATCAAGAAGCTCTAGGGAATAAGTATTCAATATCTAATATTTGTCTTAGCATCTAAGATTCCTACTGACCATCGACATGGTCATGCGCTATAGAATAAAGAAATATACTTTAAAAATTGTTTATTTGTGCACTGCTTTATATCATTGACTTTTTCAGCAACTGACCTTGCTACAAGAGACATCGATACCGGAACAACTTTCATGTTCCTACCGCCGAGAAGATAATCATTTTGCGTAGTCTGCTTCTTCATAAATCCCCAATAAACGCCCACCAGAGCACTGATAGCCAGCATAAACACAAACACTACATAATCCACCCACGAAAATGTTTGCAACTGATACGGGATATCGTTCATTTCTCCTCCAGAATCCCCCATTGCTGCAACCATGCAGGCTGGGTGTCATTCAGATATGACCCAGGACGGCACCTATGTACGAATGGCGTGTAAGGCCACCGAGATATAAGCTCAATCTGTTACAATGAAACAATTACGATAACTCGCAATTTAAAACAGGATGTTGCGAGATCCCCTCAATAGAAACCAGGAGCGCATCGGGAACCAAATACCTACTTAAATTACAGTATCTACCTTCGACGGCAATTACTGAGGTAGAAATATGGATGTCTAAGAGTTTATGTATATTATAATCTACCAAAGTTGTAATATTATGCGTAATTAGGAAACGAACATCTCAACGGCATAAACATGTTTTTCACACAATAATTTTGAACTCATGTGCCTACTGTAACAACTCCGAATTTGGTTTTATATCTTGTTGTTGACTGTACTGTAGACCTATATGACCAATTATTTAATTATGGTAATCTTATTGAAGTAGGAAGTGCTTGTATAGTAGTTGCGTCAATCATATTATCATAAGTAATCGACATAGTGACATTATTTTCTCATCGCAATCGAATGGATTGTATAAGCCGTAAATGTTTTAGGGCTACTAAAGCTTAGTCTTTGTTAGTTATTATCATTAGCAAGACCTTCTCTAACCCTGCTCGTGAATCCCTTGCCTATTATGTCAGTAGGTAAAGTAAACCTCTGAGCACATTTAACCCATCACTGAAAAAATCATTTAGCTTCCGAGCGTATCTGTAGGAATTTCTCGTCATAAAAATAATTATGATGAACTTAGATACTTGGGGCCTCAGTCCATAAGTTGGAGCAGTCTCCGTGTATCATTTCAAAAACAACCTGTGCACAGTTAATCTTCTAACTCCTTGAAACTGGTTTAGCGTTAGCCCCTAAGTGGTCTCGAAACACTTCGACGAGGTACTTATGCTCTAAAATATGTTAAGAGGAATATTCGGTTGACGTTGATTCATAGTGACTAGTACGACCAATATCAGTCGTATTGTCATTAGCATGCAGTGTTTCTTGGCTTAAGCCACTTTCGAACGAGGTCGGCCCACGGTGGCAAATGAAGCGCCTCGATAAACAGCTGTTACAGGAGGCGGCCATCCTACAAGGCTGGTTCCGCGCGCCGTTAAGTGTGGTGGTAGAGGATGAGACCGAGTGGTTCCGGGGCGCAATGACTGCTGTATGTGATGCGTCAATGCCCCGGGCTAGTACTCGTCCTCCCAGAAGGTGGGTGTATTGGTGGTCGCCAGCGCTCTCACAGCTGAGAAAAAACTGCGCTATGGCTCGCCGCCAGTACGCCCGGTACCGAAGGAGACGGCGCCGGGATGAGGCCGAAGGGGCCGCCTTGCTGGCGATACTGCTGGAGGCGAAGAATGCGCTGAAGAACGCAATTGCTACTGCGAAGAGAGAGGCCAAGGAGGAATTGCTGGCTACCTTGGACCGCGATCCATGGGGGCGTCCTTACCGGCTCGTCCGAAATAAGATTCGGCCGTACGGCGTCCCCCTGACGCAGAGCCTGGAGCCGCAGTTCCTCGGAGAAGTAGTTGCCGCTCTGTTCCCACAGGGAACGGCAACCGAGCCCCCCAGCATGATTCCGCAAGAGGGGACTAGGATCGGAGATCATGAGGAAATCCCGGAAATAACCCGGGGTGAGTTTAGCGCAGCTATTGCACGATTGCGTGCCAAAAATACCGCCCCGGGCCCTGACGGCGTTCCGGGACGAATTTTGAGCTCCACCTTAGACGCCGCAGAAGCTCTGGAGGACCGGCTGAGAGGGCTCCTGAATGCCTGTTTCGTGCAAGGAAAATTTCCCATGGCGTGGAAAACGGGACGCCTAGTCCTGTTGAGGAAGGAGGGACGACCGGCGGAGTCTCCGTCGGGCTACCGTCCGCTCGTTGTGCTCGACGAGGCTGGCAAGCTGCTGGAAAGAGTCACCTTTGACCGCCTTGTCGGGCACCTCGAACGAGTCGGACCAAATCTTGCGGATAGCCAATACGGTTTCCGCCGGAAGAGGTCAACCATCCACGCCATCCTGAGAGTGAAGTCCCTGGCGCAGGATGCGGTCTCGCAGGGTGAGGTGGTCGTGGCGGTGTCTCTCGACATCGCTAACGCCTT
>DWJZ01001040.1:0-25945 GCA_018249125.1 Asbolis capucinus | reverse complement strand
ATAATAAAATCAATAACTTGTTAGTTTACTTAGTTTTTGATTTTCTAAGAACTTTCAGTTTGACCCTCGTACATTTAGTTCTTACAAGCTTTTATTGAACTTGCAGTGTTTCGTACATTTGTTTGTTACGGGTCAAATCTTGCAAGCTTAATTAGAACCACATCCTCTTACACTAGATACTGAAATTTCGCATATTGCTTCAATTCCGATGACAATGCATTAACATGATAAGCATGTCCTCTGTAAGAGAGCTCCTCAGTGGCTAACATTACAGTTAGAATTTTGGGTACTTCTGTATATTAGGAATCTATAATTAAGGCTTGTGTTTTTAAATATTTTAATAAATCTTGTTTAAATTAGGAGTGCGCTTACAATTCGAACCCACGACCTCACGTACAAAAACTATAACTGCTATGTAAATCTAATAGTCTAAATAGAATTGGGTACCCTCCGCAGTACAGACACTACACACTACCAACTTATATATGTACGTAACCCGTCCTTTTTTAACTTCATTATTATTTAATCGCAGTAACAAATTCATGGTAGGCATATATTGCTCTGCTCAGATAATGACAGTCGATAACGTGTCGATGACAGACTATATTTATAAAAAGTCAATAAATAACACACCGAGAATTGATTATTTATTAAAATCCACATTTAGTTAACATCCAGATTAATACTAAATTTACTACACATTTAATAGTCTTTTGTTTTATTTAAATTTATTAATCAACCTTTTGAAAGGGCAGTATGTAATTATGGAGACATTGAAGTATTTTAGGCACGCAAGTTTTAATCTTACTTAACTGTGGAGTTGGTTAGGAAAATATATTTTGACATAACACAAAATTTAGGTCTAATAAATTATTACTATTATAAATATAATCTTAAAGTTTTTGTAGCATTTTACAAAAATATGCCCAAATTGATTAGTTTAGTAGAATTGCAACATTCAAAGATTGTTTTTTTTTATACAAAATAAGTTAATGCTTAACATCGATTCCCACCTGATGGAAAGTGGTGATGATGTCTAAGATGTTGGACACACTTAGTAAATGCCTATTCGGTATTCTCTTGAAGATTCCGTAATTATTCTATTCCCTTGCGGTACGCATAATAAAAGACGAAGAAAAAAAAATAAAAAAAAGTTAAAAATGTTTAACTGTACATAGATCTATTGGCATAATTATATTTACATGAAATAAATAACTCGAGATTGGAGAAGGTACTATAGGTAAAAGACTACTGCATTTTCCAGGGGAGTAGGTACAGTTTTAATAGGCTTAAACAATTAAAACTTAAATTTTGCCCACTTAATGCTTGCAAGTTACAAAATTTGCCCTGTGGAGATTGACAAAGTATATATAATAGAGAGTATATATACTAGTATTAGCACCTATTACTAGTTAGGATTGTATATCGTCTTATAGACGTCCGTTGATGGAGCTCAAAGGTGTGAGAGATCCTTGGAATGCCTAATAGTTGTATGTTATGTGTGTGCGTTCATCAGTTTCGTGATGTGTCATAATTAATTTAGAATCTGATAAAAGTGTTTCTTTTAAAACAATATTGTTTTCATAAAAAGTTGTAGTACCCAATTTAGTAATATAATGTAATAGGTGAGTTAACGTAACGTTAGAGGCGGCATAAAAGGCATCTACATTTAGCTTAGCCATTAAATCTCCCAGAAAGCAGCAACTGAGAAGGGCAATTAATGGATCAGCTAACCAAGACATAAGAAAGGAAAGATATTTATTTTACCGTAATGAAAAATGGAGTATATAAAATAGCATTATTAACTATATTCAAATTCTATTTAAAGAACCATCACCACGGTTGCTTGAAAATCTGAGCTAATCTATCCATGGATAACAGAGACAAGTGGATATGGCATGTGGGCGGATATAGGCGATCGATGACGAGCGGTTACTCGCATCTCATATGTTTTACGTCTTAATGCTTGAATGTCACTGCGATACTTCGATTGCGTGGTGTAAACTTTTCGTAAAACACCGTAAATATACCTTACTGCGCACGTTTTATGTATAAAACTTATTTACGATCAAAAATCTTCTTAATCACGTTTTAGTGAAGCTCTCTTTAAATTGGCAGCGACAGTCCTACTTCAATATTATTTTCTAGTACATTCTTTGCTACTCAATATAAAATAATTCACTAAATGATGATCCAATAAATGAGTTGTAAAAAGACTTCAAAAGGCAATTTTTTACTTCAGAAAATTTTGTGTCAGTGACTCCAAAAAAATCAGTTCACCAAAATAAAATGATGTCTGTCGAAAACACACATTTTGAACCAATGTATCCAACTACGTTCGTATCACTGCCTTATCTAAAGCAAATAGAAATTTTAAAAGTTTTTATTGATCTGAGGAGGTGAAAAACAAATTAATGTAAAGAATAATTTTCTATACCAAGATGAACTAAATAACATTTATTTACACAAAAATGTACGTTATGCCTAAAACATTAATCGTAATTTTGTAGATATAAACAACCTTTTGACATATTTTGTCAATCAAATGAGGGCCATCAACCCATCTAGCGTTAAGTAGCAGAACTAAGTCAAACAAAGCGCAAGTTAATATCAATCTTATTGATATCATTAACATAAAGGTGAGAATGAATGGGTTACAATGTTCAGACAATCCGTCTAGCGAGGAATAGAAGCATTTGAAACTTGTAATATTTCTAATTGATTAACGTACTAAAACGCTAGAAAAATCGTAGAATGTTAATTTTGACTGTTAGTCTTACGGTTCATTTTAAAACAGAAATACGAGTTTATTAAACTACTTAAAAGGTAAAACAAAGATCCAATAAACGTATACATTTCTTAGTGGGAAACAATGTCATTAGTCATTAATTTGTGTTTATTCGTCTAGCCAGGTTCCCATACTAATTAACACGTATAAAATTCTTCTTCCACTTCTCTCTTTATTCCGTGAATCTATCCCACAGTTCAATATTGTAAGCGTCACGAATTATGAGTACAAATGTTTCGGTCAATGTTTTGCACCACAATTGCAGGACAGGCGCTTACCCAATACACGACGATCGACACAAGATGAACCAATCCCGTGAAGTCATGTGAAGGATGGAGTGACGTGAACTGACCAATGGTAAATGAGCTCACGATATCTAACGTCGATAATAATACATAAAAAACTATTTTAGTTAAGATATATTAATCTTATTTAGATTTTTACTGCCAAGATGAGCAACTAGTGAAGTGATTTTATAAACGTTTATGTAAAAGAATAAGAAAGTAATGAATAATTAATCTGACATAATTCAGACAACAAAGTACCTACTTATACTATATGTACATTTCGCATCGCCTTTATTTAAAACGTAGACGTAATATTACTATACTATTATTTAAAGTGAATTTGCACTAGAGTCCGATCTTCTGAAAAACTACACTATGTTCAGAATCGCCACACTAAGATGCAATCTTATCACTGGACCACGCATGTGATACATTGTTTAATTTTTAACAATAATTAATTACATTTTTAATTAAATCACATCCTAGATTACCACATATTGGCTATTATGGAGGAAAGGCAACCGTAGTCAGTTTTTCCTTTGAGTTGCTTAAACCTGGGCGTAGGAATATCTATTCGATTTCCTTTAAATATATATGTGTTGGAAAAAATGGACTCTGTTAAATCATCACGATACTACGTTTGCAATCTCTTCTCAGATCTGAGATCCCTTCTCGTTAGATACGCCATTCAATTTACATAACGGAAGTCCCCTTCGAAACGGGATCTGAACCTATTTAAAAGATCACAAATTTATAAACTCAACCCGATATCGACATGGCCATACTCCGCCGAGAGCGTCGTAGACACGAGGCGAAGCTATGTATATTCGAAACCTACGAGTAATAAATAAGATTCATACAAAGAATAGGTCACCGAAAGTGATCTTTCTTTCGGAGTAGAAGTCTCCGCTCGACGTCGTGACCTCTCCTTAACTATTCCTCTCTGATTTACATTAAGTAGACTTTCCGAGCGGTTTGCTTTTATGTAACTTTTAATTGCTGTAATTACCCGTGAAGTCTACTTTCGCATTTATCAAGTATCGATGAATAATATTGATTCTAATAATAATATATATAATGATAATCTGCCACAAAACGCAAGTTGAAATAAAGCAAATAAAATAAATCGCAATAACATTTATTTCAAAAAGAAAAAAAAGAAAAAACAAAAATAACAATGAATAATATTTATTTTCTAACTATACTAAAAAAACATACTACATACTACTATTTAAGATAAACTTTTTGGAAGGTTACCAATCAGGTCCTTCACATTCTTCAAATACATAGCTGGATCATCTCTAAGCGATTGGTTAAGAATTCAATTAGAAATCTTACACAGGGTTAATTCCGCGCCTTTGAGATGAACCAACTATGTATATTTGCTATTTATCCTTTGCGGCAACATTTGTACGAACAATACCGAATCCGTAACCAGGTGTATACAAAGCGATCAGCTGATACAATACTGCGACAGCAGAAAAGAAGAAAAATACGCCGGAAACCCAAATTAAGATATAGATCTCCTGATTTAAAAACTCGAGAAGATAAGCGTATACAAGCCAAGTAGCTTGGCTAACTGTCCACATTAACGTGAAAACTAAACTTTCCCTGGCTGTCACCCTGATATCGTGGACGACGAGAGGGAGTAGCGATAGAAACCAAAGAAAGTACTGTGACGTAATCACGCTATTATAAATCACCAAAACTGAGGATTGGCAAAATAATGCGAAAGGCAACGTTAGAGGATTTGAGCCAAATGCAAGACTAAGCAAAACCAGAAGGACTGTTACAAATACTTGAGATGTGAATGTTATTAAATCGAAAGACGTGTCACCCATTCTAAGATACGAATGGTAAAAGAATAGGGAAAAGTTGTGCCTAGTATCCTTCCTAAACAAATGGTAGATGTATGTCTCGAAGATGAATTTGTAGCCGTAGATCAAATACATTCCATACGTGCATATTAAAAAATAAATGATAGTGGTAACGGCAAGTACGGTCTGTTTACGGTTAGGAATTATTAGTGAAAGAAGTCCAGTTGTAATGGGCGTGTGTCGATTGATCTTAAACTCGCCTAACGAAAGGTACATCGGAAAACAGAAAACAATAGGGTAGAGACGGATATGTATTGCTATACCGAGAAAGATGCCAGAGAGGAAATATTGCATGTTTCCTTTTAGTGGCAATTTATCCGCTTGGAGGAAATATACGGAAAGCAGAATTAATAAACATGACACAGAGTCTGCATTGCCACGAGTAGAAATCCCAATACTAAAAGGATTGTATAACCAAAACAGTGAGCAATATTTGGCAACTTTGTCTGCATTCACTTTGCCGTAAAGCTGACGAAGGACGAAGGATTTGATACAGACTGTTATTAAAATATCAAAGATGGAAAAGAGGACTTTGCCGAAACTCTCATGAAGGAATATATTAGGCAACATCAACCAGGCGATGATCGGACTGTAACGGTAAGTATGACGTTCATAAGGGGATTCGCCCATCATCACGTGTCGAGCAGCATCTGTAAACACTCTATAGTCGACATCGGTATATTTGAGATGGCTAACTGAGTCATGGTAACCTCCATATATTATTAGAAGCAATCTAATACATAATCCGATTACCAGATGATCACTAACTGGTAAAAGAAGGATTGGTTCTATACCTTTTATAGTTAACTTCATAAATTGAGTAACACAGCTTTTTAACCCCATTTTGAGTTATGCTTATATCCTTGTTTTTAAATTTTTGGCTGAAGCTTGCAAGCAACTCTTGAATTCCTTAAATTCATTAGCACAGTCGTCCTTTTTCACTAAGTCTTCTTTAAGTAAAACACATCGAGCGTAAAGCGCACCTTGTTTAGAACACTTCGCGAAAATAATAGGATACTTCGCGAGCCTTTCTCGAGCCTTAACTACAGAGTCCATATTACTTAGCAAGCGCAGGTCTAGGTCTGAGAGTTGTAGGTGGTTCAGTCAAGTCGGGCTCAGATCGCGGCCTTATGAATATATCGTAGATGGGCTTCGAAAAAAAGATGCCAAGTGCTAACACGGTGAAAGAAATTTGAAAAGTTCTTGGGTATTTGTAAATCCAACTTCTTTTGCCAAGTGGTTGAATGCGACGACGCTGCTCCATATCTGAAAGCGGATGTTTTATAAGTAGGTGTTTTTTACCAAGATTAAAAACAACTGCCGTAAAGATGATTGCAGAAATAAATTAAATACTATTCGTATTTTTGGCAGTCATATTATGGTGACCTACCTTGAAAAACTGAACTATTGCTTCTGGGGCCTGTCAGTGACAGGGGCAAACTCCCGCGGCTCCAGCCTGTAGCCTTCACAGACCAGTGAGATGGGTTTGTGTTTCAGACAACACTGTCGCATCGCCTCAAACACTTTCTCACAGCGAATCTCTTGGAAGTTGTTTTCTGCGGTCAATAATAAGTCCATTAGAAAAAAATTGAGTCAAGCGATTTTTTTTTGTATGAAATGAAGTAAGTGCTTATTACCTAATTAATTAATATAGTGATACCTATAAGAATAATTTATTAACGGAATAAGGTATTGTAAGACAAGACTTACGTTTTGAAGTAAGCAAATAATTAAGGATAGACGGGAAGAAATATGAAATTTTAAAACAGTAATAATCACTAATAAAAGAACAAGAATTAAACATAATGTAAATATAGTATAAGGAATAAAGGATTAAACACAATGTAAAGAATAATATAAGGACAAACGGTTATATTTCATACGAGTGAACCGCCCGCGCTTGCTGCGATGTGTGTATGGGTCGAGGAGGGATTCTTTAAACTGACATACCCCTGTTATTTCTGAACCGATTTAAATAAAGCAACACTAATTTTGATCCAAGCTTAGCACAATAACACTGAAATCAACCTTTTATGAGATTAGCCTGAACAAAAGCTGAATACAGAAAGTAATCTTAAAATCGAGTAGTATTTTCCAATTGTACAGATAGCGATCGGTTATGGACTTATTAAACTTATGTAGTGATATTTTTTTAGAAGAACGAAGGATGCATTGAAGAAGTTTGACAACGCAATAATTAATATCGATAAGGGTTCGTGAAACTTTAAGGTGGATTATTTTGAATCGAAAATGAGTACTTGGTGGCAATGACCTATTTCCATATTAAAAAAGCATCAGCAGTTGAGCTGCTTTCAAACAAACATGTGAAAGAATAAATTTTTGTTCTACATCACAAAGAAAAATTGTCGCGCATGTAAATTAACAATTACGGACCTGATAACGTCGTCGCGTCGGTTCAATCAAGCGTTCCAGATAATTTGCGAACAAACTCAACGGTTTAGAATAACTTTGGGTGACCTTTCACATAACGGGGCTGTTGTGATGGTTTCGTTATCTTATTTGTTGGAATATTTTTATAAAATTAGAAATAAACAAATTCTCCTTAAAAATAACGTTTCTAAAGTTACTTTGCACAGAAGTAATCAGCAGGTTTGCGCATTTGACGCCAACGCATTAATTATTGCGCATCTAGTCATAGCCGTTAACATAAACCTTGCTACCTAATACGGACGGACACATTACTGCGGTAGTAGTAAAGATTAATATCGTATATTTTTCGAAATTTGATTTACTATTTTCTAAGACAATAATAGTTAAATTTTTATACAAGGGGGCTTCCATTATATTCAATGGTATTCAGACATTTCCTGTTTATGGTCCATCGTATTGAGCAACCCACGAGGCCAAACTATGTTCGCATTCTAATTACCCAGACGGAAATTATCACCCACGCCGAACATAGATTCAACCCTGTAGTGATTGAGCTGGCACTAAAGAGTCAAGTGGTTGAAAATCGACGAAGAATATTCCATGCGAAAGCATTATAATGTAGACCAAATAAAAGTACCATATCCGCAATTTATACATATATTTTATTAACAATATGATATAATCGACATGCGCTCTTAATCTCCATAGAAAAAAAATATTCCATTTTATACAATATGTTGCTAAAAACTCGAAACAAATCGAAGATTAAAATATTACAGAATGTGTTACATAACATGGACTTTCTAATTTACATAAAATAGTGTAAAATAACCATTAATATGTATATAGTCAACCGTGGATCAAACTACGTCAAGTTGACTAAATATTAAAACCAATATCTATAAGAAACGTTATAATGCTTTTGATACGATAATACAATATAGAAACTTAAACCTTTACATACTTATATTCTATGAATCCACAGTCAACAATAATTTAAGATCTATGTTACTATAATAATCATTTAGTTACATACTTTTAGTATTATTTTTACAGACAGTAGTCTTTTAGATTCTTTTAAAGTGACAGTTATTAGCTTCGACAGTATATCTCTTGCAAATTTTCAAACACTAACTATGCTTCAAAATACACAAAGCAAATTTAGTATGCAACCTGCGCTAGCATACAATGGTAGCTAACATGTTACATTTTCAGTATATTTACTCTGAAACTGTAAAATTAAACAATTCAATTACGCAATTTCAACTCCAGCTAGAAACTAATTTAAAAAAATATTAGACAAAATAATTAGATTATTCACATTGATATGCAGTGTGGAATAATTAGATTAAGAATATCAAACATTGTACGACTTGTACGTCCAAGTTAGTTAACTCGATGCATATAAAATATGGTAGGTACTACAAGACTTCATATTATATTCATTCATATGTTCCAAATCTTAGGATAAGATCAATGTAGACGTTATTTTGTCAGTAGCTACACTTCTGATGCTAAACTTCCCGTATAAGACCGTTGAGTCGTTGATTATCGCGTGATCAGATTCTATAGATAAGTGATCCCAAATAGACAAATATTAAAGACAAATGTATTACAAAAGAAAACTTTCTCCCTCTTGGGACCTGCATTGGAATGACTCAAGTTTCTCTGTAAGAAGCTTATGATATAGTAGCAAAGGATTACAAAAAATATTCCTAGTAACACGTTTCAATAGTTGCCAAAACGGTTTCATCAGAAGGTAATATGGCAAAGTTTGAATCAAAAATGTATCTATATATCTATAGCAAAAATGTAATTGCTTAATATACAAGTTTCAATATAACGCGTTTTATCCCAATAAGAGTCGCCAGACTAGAAAGCCTTGCAGCTTAAATAGTTTTTCAGCTGACATTGTCATATAAGGTACAATACTAGCTTTGTCTATCATTCTTTGCTATGCTGCGGTTTACTGGGATAGATTCACCGAAGATATACTTCAATCACATATCATTCATACGCATATAATCCACATGGTGTAATTGATGTATCGCAACATTTTACTGATATCCTGACGAACTCAATTGGTAGGTAGACACATTCAATTGATTTAAATTGACGTAGGTAAGAGGCCAGTGTGAAAACGCATTGTGTACACATATTGTTTGCAATCAACAACTGAACATCTAAAACAGAGACATCGTGATCAGTTGGATGTTTTCAAATGACCTATTATTAAGTCACATGTATGTATGTATTCCTGAAACGTGCAAATTCATAACAGAAGTGATTATTCCAATATGTGATTCATATAAAATATTGCAATGAAAATTCTTGGCATGTGTTTGTCATCCTGTCAATATCACTTGGAATTTTTTGATCTCTTCATGTATATTAGCATCAAATTAGGCCAAATGACAAAATTTGACAAATTGGACAAAGATAAAGAAACTCTCCGTCATGTCACGAGACGGTAAATGATCCACGAATAGAACACAGATTAGTATTCTAAAAACGATGTGGGCGTGGCACTTACTATCTACACATACCTAGTCATTCAGCAGATAACATTACTATATGTAGAATGTAACAAATACCAATGTGCTTCAGAATTTATCAAACCCACTTACTACCCACTTGGGAGCGCATATTATAAGCACAGGACTAAAAAGTTCCGACCTTAATTTGTATTTTCGTATTGACGGTAGTGACGTCAATCTTTAACGCCATACTCACACAACTAAAAGCGACCAATGATTGGACACTAAACCAGCGAACGGTGATTATTGATTGGCTCAAACATGCGGCGAAGCGACAAAAATTACTCATCACAAAACTTTTCCGTCCCGCTACTGATTTGTGTTTCCCAACACTTTGGAAACTTATTTCAACATCAAATTTTGTACATTTGTCGCTTAATCTTACATTACAATATAATTCTATACAAACAAAATTTTAGATACAAAAAAATAAAAGTCACGCCATATCACTCAACTTTAGATATATGCTAGTCGAAAAAAAATTGGAACAGCATTATATTGTAGGACCTAAATTTTAAAAACTAACATCCACTTCTGAACATAATGTACTAAATAGTAATTCGCTACGATTAGTTTCAGTTAGTCTTATCATATTATTGCTAGTCAAATTTATTTAGGTAGACAAGCCTAGCTAAGCATAAAAAATGTATCTACGACAAATTTAAACCTTTTAAGACACAAGTAAAATGTATAGGTACGTAATGTCAACTTATTACTCTCCTTGTGATATAAATGTATGTACTGGGGAATCATTTCGTTCTCGTAAACTCACAAATTCCTTCAAATTCAACTTGAATAGCTGCATAAGAACATCGTTTTTAAACTTACCAACTGTTTAGTCATATTTCAAATTTATTTTCAGTCAAAACTTTACAGACACTACAAAACGTACCGACTGTATAATACGACTTCCGCCCTTTTCAAGTGACAATAGTTTACAGACTACAGATAAACTACAGTTCTCTGGTTGCGTCAATCTACCCGCATGCACGTTATTTGCTGCAAGTAATAGATAAGCCCGGCTCCCTAGTTCCGAAACAATACGAGACCGATTTAGTACGATAAGAGGCGTGGCAGTTAGTGATATATGGAAATCAATGCTGTATATTTTAATTTGAAGGAAAATGCAAATATTACAATGTAATTTGTCAGCTAAAACTGTATTTCTATTCGATTTTTTTAAATTGTGTAATAGAAAATAAAAACAAACTGAATTAAAAATAAATGAATTATTATAAATAATGCGAATATATGCATATACAATAACGTTAATTAAAAAACACATTTTCTTGGCGGTTGTTAAGTTACATGTTTTTAATATTGATACAGACGTAGGTACGTCACGCATATCTTTAGTGAGGTCATTCAGTTTCTCATTACAGGCCAACAACGCTGCTCTATAACGACTACTTTGATTTTCTTGTTCTAAACTTTTATGAACAAACTATAAAGACAGTTTTTGTTGTTCATTTAAGTACGTGAATCTGACATTTACCAGCAAAAAGTAATTATAAGGTGAATTTGCTAAATCCTTGCAGCCTTGTAGCACACCTAATACACTTATAGTGAGTCGCTGGTATTAAAAAAATAACTTTTATATTTAACCAAGACTTCGTTAATTTCTTGATAAAGTTGTTAAAAACCATGTTAAATGTGTAGTACCCAAACAGTTGAAAAAAAGTTCTATCAGAACTGAGAGGAAGTGCTTTGCGCAGGCGGTTTTGTGTGGCTCAATTAAATTGATTATGATTATTGAACACGTTTTTTACTTTACTATATAAATACATGCACAAAACATTGTTATTTGTGAAAATTATTCATAACCTACGCGTGCGAACGATATGATAGCATCGATATACGCCCCTTTTATGCGAACGCTTCTTTTCATTAAGAATGCATACCTACTTACGTACAAAATAGTATTACATTATTGCAGGATCATGTGCAATTTCATTCCTATTGAAATAATTTATTTTGCTTGAACAATATGCATATGCAAAAGAATTTGGAAACAAAAAGTATAAATATACAATACAAATGATTTAGTATAGATTACACCATTATTAAAAAGTATAGGTACCAGTTTGTAAAAATATACTCAAAATTGACATTGCAGGCTGGGTGCTACAGCAGGCATAAGCCAACATGTGTTCAAGGTGTCATATTAATGATAAAGTACCAATATTTCCCATATAAAAGAAAATCTCTTGTAACATATTTTTTTTAGATATATGAATCAATAACCTTGATTTATCAATTCGGATTTCATTTCTGTGAAAGGGTATATGAAGATTTTTTACAATTAAAAACCTTTGTTGAAGTAAATAATATCTTATAAGGAGATTTTGGCACTTCACCATAAATTTAACACTGGGAGGTGATGTGTTATTGAAGTAACACAAATTCATTTTTAACAACACCATTAACAGTATTTATCACGTCTATAGCAAACAGCAATGTACACTTATATTTAGTTCCTTTTAAACTTACTGTCTGCATTGAATGAATCAGCAATATTCAAACAATGTTGATAGTAAATTTAATACAATGCATAACAATTTTAGTAACTATTGGATATACATAATGATGCCTGATCCGATTCTCTACACAATTGTTTTCAAATATGAAAACAGAATGTTCATTTCCTTTGTGTCGGCCATATTGACCATACACTTGCATATAGGCTATTGACTCGGCTCCGGTTCAATATTTTCTGGTCGAGAGAGCACAGGTTTATCGGCAAGCTGTGGTTTCTCACTCATCTGAGGCTTATCAGTCACTTGTGGCTTTTCTGCAATTTGTGGTTTCTCTGAAATTTGTGGTTTCTCTGCTAATAAGGGTTTATCTGCAACTTGAGGTTTTTCAGCAACAATAGGTTTTTCTGTATTTATAGGTTTTTCAACCAGTTGTGGTTTTTCTGTCACATGTGGCCTTTCTTCAGAATTCTCTGTAATTACAGGCTTTTCGACAATACTTGGTTTTTCCACAGTATTATTCTCAATATGAGCATTAGCAAGTTTGGTTGGTAACACATCTGGCTGCTCCTGCTCCATTTCTGCAGGTCCATTATGTTTCTCAACATCTGGCATAGGAGGTGACACTGACCTTTGAAGGGAGCTATCAGGGAGAGATGGTGATAAGCCTCTAGCAGAATTCTCCTCACTTGAAGCACTTAGTTGCCTCTGTGTCATCATGTTTGAAGGATGTGATAAAGTCTGAGGATGATGTGGATTGTGCAATGGTAGTCTAGACTTATCACTTTTTCTCCATAAGGTTACTTCCTGTTGCTTGAAGTAACGCCGATCTTCTGTGTCCATTAAGACAAGGTTGAGGTAATATCGGACGGAAAACTTGTTATTTATATCTCTCATGGTAGGTGTTAAGTCGTAGCCAGCTAGAAACACTCTTATTGGTATGCTCTCACCTCTAACCGGGGCCCCATCCATAATCTCATATTTAGCAACTGTTTCATTCTCTGTAAATGTATTTGGACCAGAACCAGTTGTTTCCCTCTTAATAATGGATATTTCCATGTGTTTGATCTTTATACGGACTAGTAAAAAGTAGATTTTGCCTACAATTACATCCTTCAAATGATATTTTGATTTGTTATACTCAAACTCTATGTGCAGACAGTCCTCTATACCCACTTCCATCTTTATGGAGTTCAGGACGTCAGGGTAGCTGCAAAGAGTGTGAACTGCGATGTCAACTTCTTTTACGATATCTGTCAGGCGTCTTATTATCGTAGCCCGCAGGAAATACCTCAATCTGACGTTAGCGCCTGTGTACACTTCATAAGGTTTTTCGACGTTTGCAAACTCAAAAGGATATGACGTATGCTGTAGTAGGTCTCCAGGACGAGCCAGTTCTTTCACTAGAGATATAAACTCGTGATGGTTGCCTCTGTCGTAAAACAATTCGATCTGACCTATTAGCTCCACCTTTATCCCTTGGTGTTCTAATTTTGATCCCGGCTTTCGCAGAGTCACATTCACTCTCCCAGAAACAGTTTCCCCATCGTAATAAAGAAGCAATTTTTCCTTTTTACCATCATCCGTTTTCACTTCGGCAACCTTCCGTTTATCAGCATCGTCGAATGCGATTTCGATATCCGCAGTCTGACCGAACCCGAAAAAACTCATTTTCACATTTAACTGTTACGCAATAAACACGAAAACTTTTACGTGGCTTTCGATAGAGGCAATAATGATTTAATTGAGCAAAACATTGAAAAACGGCGACGGAACGCCCGCAAAATTGTGAACTGTGGAGGCGACTGAAAGGTTGAAGCAAAGATGGCGACTGGATTCATGTCGGGTGTCGGCGAAAAGATTCATAAATGAAAATATGTAATTAAAACTTACCAGTGAGACATTTCTGGATATCGCACGCAAATCTCTTGCAGGGGTCTTTCGGCATATATAATTATTCAAAGTATTTTTATACCAAAACCGAATCTAGAATTTCAGTCGTGAGTACATACGGTTATTTTTGTAGTGGCAATAAAATTCATTCTATATTGACAACATTACAAAATTTATCAATTAAAACGTAGATGAATATCAATGTAGATCTAATGTTATTTAATCATGCTGCTAGAATATATTGCAAAAAGTAATTTTTCAAAGCAATAATTAAGTATTTTTTCTAAAGAAAATTACATTTTATTTGAAGTTTTAAAATGAACGTAGTCTAAGAATGGATTGGATTGTGCTACCAACATTATAAAACAGTTTTATTTCCGACGTTTCCCGCATTTCCGTCATTTTTATACATGGCGTTCATTCATGGCAGTGCAGCGAAAACACAATTTTTTTTAACAAAAGCGTGAGCAAGTTGTGTTTTGTGTGATTTTTTTCAGCTGGACAAAATGGAAATAACGCGAGCAACGCTAGGAATTGCGGTTGGAATTGCCGGTACAATATTCCTAGGATACTGCGTGTATTTTGACCAACAACGCCGAAAGGATCCACAATTCAAAAAAAAATTACGAGAACGTATGTATAATCAGTAATCATAACAACATTGAATAAGCTTTATTTTGCTTTGTACCAATTTTTGTATAGTTGTTTTATTAGTAAAATGTCTAGACATCTGTTGTATAATTTACAACCTACAAGTGTCGTAATTTCTTTCTTGCTAGATTTATTATTTATTGAATAAACTTAATGTTGTAGTTAATTATCATCATATCTGCAATCGCTCGAGTATTGAGCGACATTGAGACATCTGCCAATTGTACCTTCATTCACAATATTATTTTTAGACATTAATAAATCTCGGCAGAGATTTCGGGACTCGAGAAACTGTTACATTACAACTAAGTAATATGATTATGTACTTATTGCGTCAGAATGTACGTTTCAACATATTGAAATAAATCATGACAATTCTTTGTAGTTTCTAATAAGTCATATGTTGCTTCCAATACTTCAGCGAATTAGGTTAGGCTCCAAAAAAAATTTTTACAGTACCTATTTACTAATAACATTCTCCAGTTGGCATTGCCATTAATTACATACCTAAGTTATCACTTGATTATTATTTTTGACTGTCTATAAAAATTTTATGCATCATTGAATAATTATATCTTTATTCTGATGAATAAGATTTATCTAGAATACTGAAACCTGAATAGTGAAAAACATTCTTGCCAGAAGTTCAATAAGCATTTGTGCTTGAGTTACTTTTTATTGTTGTAGCGGAGTGTTTTTTCCTCATCTTGTTGTATTGTAAACAAATCTTAGTGAATGTCAAGATGACAGTTTTCTTATAAACCACCAAATTGCAATACAACTAATAACAATATTTCAATATCACATAATTCTACATAGATTTTAACAAACCATTGTTTACAAATTAAGTCAAAATGAGAAAAACTGCCTATAGTAATTATTCTGTTCTGGGGGTACTATTTGTTTTAGCTAGCTAACCTTTTTTGTCTTCATGTAAACTCATGATATTTATGAGTCTACTTTAGTTAATGATTTTTTTATCCTATTTACTTTCTTTGTTGGGTTGAATAGCACACTAAGGATTAAGGTAAATCAATCTACTGACCATTGGATTCAAAAGGGCTGTAAACTGATAATATTATTATTATCAATTATGTATATAAAATTACTGTGCATTAAATCAACATAACATATGTGTTATTTATTTGTAATTATTCTGCTAGCGAATTTATAATTAGAAAATTTACGTTTGTTGCACTATTTTTTGGTTGTTTTTGTCTTTCTCGCTTAATATAATTACTCAGATGACAGTCATTAACCCTTGTCAGATAACATTGGGTAGTTTCTGAGAGGTGAGCTACTTCTCCACCAAGGTATAATAGAGTAACAGTATTCTCTATAATCAGTGCAAATTCGACCTGGAATTTCTACCATTACAAACTATGAAAAAAAAATCAGATCAAATTTGCATTGGATATAGGTTACTGAGTGTATAGAGTACAGAGCACTGTAGCAATGTAGTGGGCCAAGCATTGAAATAAGGCAGATTGGTTTTTTTATGAAATAAAACTATTACATAATATCAATTACAAAAGCTTCTAACACATACTTAACAACAATATAATAGCGTGTTATTAGGAATTGCATGTGATATCTAAGAGGAATAGATAATAGCCCACGCTTGGGTGGTTTGAAAGCAAATAAATGATAAATAACACTTTCACTTTAACACATCTTGTTTACTGTTTGAATAAGTAACCATACAGAAAACATTGGTATAAGTAACCTGTATCTTTCACTTTGTATTAGGTAATTATATATAAACCAGCCAGTGTTTTCTGACTCCATAGCCAGATAATTTTTATTATAAATTTCTTAGTAATATTGTAAATGCGAAAGTAACTCATTTTGTCTGTCTGTTACCTATTCACTGCTGAACTACTGAATCCATTTTCATTAAACTTACTATGTAGATAGAATAGATTTTGAAAAAAATAAAGGTTCCTTTTTTTTTGGGAAAAAAGGATTGAAGATGTTGAAATAGGAGATGAAAGTTCATCATTATCAAAGACTAGTTTTAGCGCACAACTATGGCCTATGTCTATCCTGTACTACATAATATATAGACTATAATCTATCTCCGTGCCAGATTTCATTCGGATCCGTTTAGTAGTTTTTCCCTGAAACAGCATCTAATATGTATCCATCCTCATAAACTTACACATTTATAATATTAGTAGAGTGTACAAAATTCAATCTGTTACAATTTTGGAAGTTACCAACTTGAAGGTTCCCAAGAATAACATATTTTCATGACAATGATAAGGGTAATGTTGAGACATTGTATTTCAGGACATGATCTGCGTATAATCCATGTTTCATTTAAATTCTCATTGTGCCACTGATTTAGTTATAAACATGCACATCACCTCATGGGGTTCTTACAACCTTGATAAAATTTTTCCTATGTTCATTTTCTGAATTTGCTCTATTGTATTTTGTGTGTAAAGTGTCATCCTTTCAACAATTTACATTTGAAGGAAATACAAATATCCAAACATTTTTACAAATTTTCACATTTATAATATTAGTAAGGTATATGCACAACTTTGTATTCATGTACTCAATGTGATATTGACAGTGGGTACTTTCTCTAGGATTTCTAATCCTCTGGAGATCCTAATCTAGTCTTAAGAATGACTTTATCAGCATATACATACGTAAAATTATACCACCTTGTAATAGTAATATTTACTCTTGTGTCAACAAACATGTCATTCTGTTTGTTAAAATAAAATTTGACTCATTGTTTCGTAATTTACAGTTAAATGTAATCAGCTGTTTCAGTTCCAAGCACTTTTTGCAAAGTAGCAAAAATGTGAAAAATAGAGCATAAACAGCAGGTACAATCTGCTTAATGTGCAGTTGATTTTCAGCTTCTAAGAAAGACTAGCATAAGCTAAAGATTTTTTAGTGTTCAACAGATATGTTACTGACACAGTTGGTAGAAGGAATCAATTCAATCCTTTTCTATTGAAAATAATTATACTCTCTATTCTTCTTGAAAATAATAATAAAATTTTAATAAATGCTACAAACTTTGACATTTATCATTTTTTTTGTCAATTGCATATGAACCTAGCCTTCAAGACCGTTTTCGCGATATAAAATAGACTTAGTTCTTTCTACCTCTACTAATTTTTGTTAAAATCGGTTCAATATACTCTAAAAAACTTCTCACTGCAAATTGGTCAGTGGCCGACCCAAGCGTCGTTTTTATGCCGCCCAAAGGCTTCTGATATGGCTAACCGACTGCCATCTGACGATAGAAATGAGGTCGATGGCGTAACGTGCCCTCCGAGGAACGGTAACGCTCATAGTTGGTTTTCACGGGTCGTCATCCTTCCGATCTCGCCCGCTGATTCTTAGCTGTTCTGATCAGTTACGATCGGCACAACTCGTCTGGCGGTTTATCATAGTTTAATGGATTCCGGACTAGGTGTAACAGCGTTAAAATAAATGTAAAATATATGCTGTATCGTTTGCAGGCCGACAGAAAGCCCAGTTAAACTCCTCACGAATTCGCAACCTCGGTGGTCCCCTGCCTGACATGAATGATCATGAAGCCATGCAAAGATTCTTCTTGCAACAGGTATATAATCTTAAATGTACCTAACTATGGTTAGTTTTTCTCATCATACAAATATAGTAACCAAAGAAGTGGATGACAATGTCACAGTTTTCTGATAAAACAGTCTCCTTACACACTAAATATCTTGAGCCATATTAACTTTTGTAATGTGACAATTGTAAATTGTAAAAATAACACAAAATTCAACTTTTCAAGTATTACTATAACACAAAGATTGTTTACAAGTTTTGTACAGATGAGAAAAATGGACTAAAAGATGTTATACATCATGTTCTTTTACTAATTTGTTTGTGACTGATAATTTCTACCAAAGGTTGATCATGGACAAAGCAATTGTTTTTGATTCTATATTATTTGGGAGAGGTAGAAGAGTGAATAAGCAAGAATAGAATTCAAGGCAATGTGTCCTTGTCTGTATGTTTGAGCGCGCTAATATCAGAAACTCCACCAATCCTCATTGGACCAGTGTGGTGGAGTATGCTATAGGTCTTCTTAGTGAGACGAGAGCCCTATGCTCACTAGTGGGCCTTTAATGGGTTGAAGCCAATTTCAGAAAGGGCTCAACCAGTTTAAATGTGGTTTTCACTGACATAGTGACTTTATGGTATTTATAGAGAGTTTTGTTGAAATTGGTTCGCAAAGAAGAAGGTATGTAAACTTAAAGAAAACCCTCTACAACCTTAATAGAAATGCTTAATCAGAAACAAAGACAGTTTTTAGTATTTAATAGATTTATAAGTTCAATACTAAACAGAAATTTAAGTAACCACTAACATAAACAATAGCACTTAATTATAAAAATATCTTATTTTTTTTATGCATAGATCCAATTGGGCGAGGAGCTATTAGCAGCTGGTGACCTGGACGCCGGTGTTGAGCACCTTGGACAAGCTGTAGCAGTGTGCGGACAGACGCAGCAGCTGTTGAGTGTGAGTACTACTAACTTAGATCATAAAGTTGGTGTCTACAAAACCATTCCAATATTGAATTGTTCTTACTTAGTGTATTATCATATTATTGCTATGAGTTGGTTAAGTTTTATCTGTACTGATAATAACAAAAGTCAAATTATAATGGTAGTTGTGCAAAGTTTCTACAAGAAATCTCAACTACTGATTTGATTACTTATACAGTACTTACAGAACCATAACCTTAACAAAACCATCTGTCTTTGAAAAATATATAATTGCAATTTGACAATTAAAAAAACATTCATTTATTGTCTATGTTTGAGGCTTATTTGTATGAGAATAAGTGAATATGTGGATTTTATTTTTTGAGAAATAAAGATATTAGCGTTGCTTTCATGTGGGTAACTGCAATGTAATATTAATGTCATACCGTAAACAACTGTTTTAAGCCCATGTAAAATGTACTTTTGGAGACGAGGCCAGCTTTTACTCGATTTATAAGTCTAGAAAGAAAGAACAACTTGACATAAAGCTTCAGAAATTTGTTGTTTTCTATATATCAACATCTATATTGTATTTTATACATGAATTGAAGGCACGGTAGTATAAAGATCGTTAGTTAATATATGACCATTCATTTTGCACTTTGTTTATAACGCCACATGGATCAAATAGCATCCTGTTATGCAGGTCCAAGATAAATTGACAGATTTCTTGCAGGTAATTTTATATTCTTATCTATTTATGTATCTATTTTGCTTTTTGTTATTTCTTTATCAGAATTTTTTGTTACTAAACACATAATGCAAGAACATAATCAACACTTTAAAATCCTATCATATGGCTTATCAATCTACTTTAATTTAAAAAAAAATAAAAGATACCATGACATTTTTATGGGTGTTTAACCACGAAGCCAAAAAAAATTACCACAAATCATAAGTATATCAGTTGAGTAAAATAAGTGATGAATTTTAAAATAATGTCTGGTTACAACATATAAAATTCAGCAAATTCTAAGTTAAATCTTGGTTATACTAAGCTATTCTAATCATTTACTTTCAGCTTTGATTCATTGTGTATGAGCATGCCGAGATTTATGTCCAGAATTTAAAAAAAAATTAAAACACTATTGTAATTATATAGATGTTACTTGGTACTGGCAAATATTTTCAGGAATATTTTAGTATATACTTGACAAACATCCTTTATTAGTATTTTCCCTCACTGTGTAACTTCCATTGTAGACTTACTGATCAATACTCTTTTTATCTATTCAAAAGCCCTGAGACTATGACCAGTCAATCAGGAGTATGGAATATTTCCGTCATTTCTCATGGTAATAATAATAAATACGAATAATTACTTAAAAGGTTTTTATTCTTTACATTTTCTTCTTTTTTCATTAGTAACCTCCTTTTAGATAAGAGATGCGAATTCTCACTCTAAAGTCTAAATACAAACATTTTTAATTTTTGTAATCCTTAATGCTTGCATTGAAATTGTGATCCAGTTGCATGATTAATTATCTCAGTGATAATGTTTAGTCATTTAATTACTCATATCTGTATACCTAAATATAAATTTAATACCATGTTTTTTTATGTAATATATATGTTTTCCACAGAAACTCATGATTCATCAATATGCAAATAATACCATCTCTTGCTGATACAAAAACTTACGATATTGAATTTTTTTTTAGTATATTAAGAGATTTATGATAATTTAAATCTTATTTTGGTGTTGTTATGTTACAGGTGCTCCAACAAACAATGCCAGCTCCAATCTTCCATCTCCTGCTGAAAAAGCTACCTGAGGTGTCTGAACGCCTTCGTGCAAGTATGAGGGCTGGTGGTGGCGTGCTACAAGAGGAGGATGTTGAATAATGTGCTACTAAAGGTCTCTGAACAGTGTAACCAACTGCATCACATCTCACTGGAATGTCAAGCTCTTGGAATTATATTCTTTGGTAATTTTAAATGTAATGTTTGCCTGTACTTTTGTTTATCGTTGTTGAAAAAATAATCTTATTCTTTTTTAATGCTGGGGTCGTTGCTCATGGTTGTGTAATATTGTTAAGCATTATATAGATTCAAACTGTTTTTATAAATAAACTGTATATTTAAGATTATGCTCAATCATGTTGGTTGCAATGTTCGAGTCCACTTCTGTCAACAACAAAATATCTACTAATCCTTCATCTGTCCTTTCCTATCATTCAGTACTTCACCTTCGTAAACCCCTGAACGATTAGTGAGAGAATCCAAACATTTAGAAACGAATGCCTTTAAAAGTATTTAAATTGTTAGCTTAACAATCAAGGTGCAAAGTATTTGTGGAGAAAATTTTGTGTTGAATATTATGTTATAGATTTATAGGATTTCGTTTTAAATTATCGTGCAATATCTATTTATACCACTTACACTAGACGCTCTAATGGAAACATTATTTCGAAGAATCTAACGTATTAGCATGTTTGTAGAACTAAATAACATGCTTATGTAAGTTTCTTCTCACATCTGTTAATTAAGATACAAATATTATGTATAAATACAGAATATTGTACACTTGAATACATTGGCCCAAGGTAGCGTCAAGTGGAAACGATTTTCTACAGATCTATTTTGTGTCTCTCATACTAATTCTTCAATTGATAAAAATCTTCAAAAAACAGCAAACTCTTTGACGAGCACGTTATTGGCTGTGATACAGAAATATGCTTTGTATTTCACAGAAGAAATTGTATTTGTGAGAGAACTGTTTAATTATAATGTAGGTATTTGTTAGTATGTATTTTAGGTTTTGTTTTGTGTTCACAATGGTTAAGAATGCTTGAGTTTTGAATGATATTTTATCGTGGAATAAATATTGTACGAAAAATTTGATCTGATTGTTTCATTTTTCCTTTTTTGTAATGCATAACTATTGAACTTAAAAACACGAAAGTATAACAAATACCAGTATTTATGTGAACCTATTCCTAGACCAGAACTAGATATGACGGATGTATTGTCTGTAAAAAAAAATCTGCTGGTACATAAAGTGTACTGCTCTGAGGGACCCGTTCTAACTTAAGTAGGTATAAGGTTCAAACTCCTTTTATTGCATGTAAAATAATCGCTCCGCCAAAACGAGGTTTCTGAGGGCGTTTTTAGTATGACGCGGATTTGCTCACGCACGCGAGACTGACCCGCACGGGACTTTCACTAGCAGATAGCTGATGTAATAAGGAGTAACGCTACTTTTACGTAGATAAGTTCGTTCTGCAAGCTGAAAAGGGCTGATACTAAAATTAACTTTAATTGCCCATTTTCAATCACCACTTTTATTTAACAAATAAATACAAATATAACAGTCGATACTAAGTACCTCAATACATGTCATGACCGATTAAGTATATAACACAAACCATTATTTATCGATAATTATAAAAAAAAACAATATATTATTACCTTAAACCGAACTTTCAATACAAATAATGCAAATAATACAATATTGTTACACAGTAAAAATATCTCTGAAAATACGTTTAATATTTTTATACAAACATCAAGCTTGTGGCTTCTGATTTTCCAGTTGCATACCAATTTAGATATTAGGGATGGTTACTATCTAATACATTGTACTTAAAAAATAAAGCTATTAATATGGGAACTTACATAATACAAAAAAGTGTCTTCAAAATTTACGAAGCACCTATTATAGTACCATAGTGCATAGCACAAATAACGAATCGGAATGGAAGGATGAGATCCTAATTATTTTTGAGTTAGTACAAATATTATTGATGAATTGTATTGGTTGATATTGTTTAAATTGGAAATTTGCAACAATATATATGAAGTATTGATACTATCATAAATACAATATGGCGAGGCATCCAATGTCATAAAATTTTAGGAGTGAAATCATAATATTATAAATCCGGCTTAAAGAAATTAAATAAAAAACATGTACAATAATACAACAAAAACAGGAATTTGCTAAAGATCAGGATTTATTAGCTAGAGTTGAACTTCTTATTAAGTCTTGTGTCACCTTCATTACGTCTAGAGCACCTTTAGATATTAAAGCATTAGCTAAGTCCCTGCCGAGGTTATCACATTTTACTATAACGTCTGTTGGGATGTTGGCATTTTCAGACAAACCACAATATATATGTAATTCTTTTGAAGCCACTTCTATACTATTATCAGAGTCACATGCCACAGCTTTTGGTATTCTCTTATCTGTTTCATCAATATTTTCTTTGCTACCATTTCCATTCTTTTCATCGTCAACTTTGATTTTCTTAACACCTGTTTCTTCTGTTGGGCTCAGTTTATGTTTCTGGCTCTTGGTTATCTGAGCGAATGTCTCGTCCATAGTGTGGTCTATCTTAGTGTCTCCGTTCATACTCCACACACCACCAGCAATGGATAGCTTGAACTGTGAATCAAATGGTTTAAGCCGAGTTGATACTCCAACTGGCGCACTGCAACCACCACCTGAAAGTATAAATCATTATCTTCCACAAATTAAGTAATGACAGAAGGAAATATCAATTACTAAGCAGGGATTTCTGCACGTAACTGAGGAGATCTAGATTAGTGACTCGGAAGCCTCCAAGAACTTTTGACGTTTATAGAGTAATTCAAATTGCCTAGTGATATGTGCCTTTACAACATACTTATATTAAAGTCAATCTTTAACAATAGTACTTTGAGAATATAAAAATGGTAAATTATAGGAACACAAATTTGAACAAATACCTAGAGTCTTAAGGAAACTTCTTTCAGCAAGCACTCTACAGTAGGTCTCGGGATGGTTGAAGGGAGCCAGCATGGTCAGGATATCCTCGTTATCAGCGCGGCACTCCACCGCCAACGCCCCCTGGCCAACCGCGTACATCATCTCCGCACAGGGCAGAACCTGAGGGGATTTGAGAGAAGCAACTGTTTAAATTTTGCAGTATTGTACTAAAAGTAAAATATTATGTAAATAGCCGACCAACAAGCAGAAGCCATATGATACTAAGTTGTTTCCGTTTCTCATGCGCGTCGCAAAATCCCGATCCTGAAGTCATTATCGGATCTCTAACAGCAAAATAAGAAATGGTTTTCAGTACAGGACTAGTAATTTTGGAGCAGACTTGACAAAAACAATTAACACAAACATTGAAAGTTAAAACTTATTTTTTTTTATTATGAAAAAATAATAGAAACATTAATTATACATAATACATAGGTTAAGTATTAAATGCAATTAACGTCGTAATTTGCATAAATAATTATTTAATTTTATTGAGGTATTAATCATTATCATGTTCCGTAGGTACGTATTTCAAAATTGTTTCATTTCAAATAAAATAATCAATTAACTCAAAATTATTTAATACTGTTACCATAAAGCGATATAAGTGGACATGTTATTTGCAATGAATACAGCACCAACAGGTGTGACGTTCGTTTTTTAATAACTCATTCTTATTAACATATTCATGTACGTGCCTGCCGCATATGTATAATTTTCTTGAATAATATGAAATCAGTAAATGTCCTTACAATATATTTTTCTGTAGATTATAATCATATTATTATGTTTTTATAGCAAAAGTAATAGTGTATGAAAACAAAGATGAACATTTATAAATCGGATCTATAACATAAATTAATATAATTAATACATATTTAATGAATAAAGGTTAGTATAATAAGGAAGTGTGTATTTAGGTAGGTATAATTATATCGAAGAAATGCAAGGCGGGTTGTAATAGTTGGATACCGTAAATTCCTATTAGCATTATTTCACTGTTAGGATTTATTTTATATGTACAAATGTCACAGTGTGTAGTGCGTTTCTATCAGCTGTACAAATCTTGTAATTTACAATCTTTGTGACAATGCAATAATTTAAAAGTTGATATCACGTTATTTTTACAAAACTCGCGTATTGTGACATAGAAAACTTGTTATAGTACGGTCCAAGATATTAGTGTTTTAAATATGTAGCGAGACGATTTTATAAGTAAACTGTGACACTTTTTAGGTAACAAAATTTGTATGAATGAGAAAACCGGACTATTGACCGATGTTATTTTGGTAATAAAAAGTAATGACACTAGTGTGTAATGTAATTATAGTAAACAACATGTATGAATACTATTTACCCTAGATATCCTATTTCCCCATCCCATGCGGTGTAGTCCAGCACTGGCCAGCAACAGAGCTGAGTACTCCTGCCCCTCTGAATCCAGCTTCCTCAGCCGAGTGTTCAGGTTCCCTCTCACATCGATCACGGAGAGATGAGGATGAGAGCCTCTCAGCTGAGCTGTCCGACGGAGTGATGACGTACCTTAATTTATAAAAATTACGCAGTTATAGCCTAATGGTTTGAATATTGGTCTCTTGAACGGGAGATCCTGGTTACAACGCTGCGCGCAACATTTCAAGTCACATAACGACGACGGAAAACGCGTGACTCTTTAGAGTTTCGCGCGTATACGGAAAACAAATAGGACGCACCTATATATCAATGACGGAAAACTAAGGGCGTACCTCTA